>JARQOC010000007.1:31383193-31411168 GCA_033576535.1 Allobates femoralis | reverse complement strand
TTGATAAGCCCTTAACCTGATTTGCTAGAAGGAAGGTCCGCAAGGGAGAGGGTCTAGGCGGCGCCGCACTCAGTCTGGGTCCCTTGGAGGTCAGGAAGTGAGATGACTGGCAAAGCTGGAAATAAGTATGTCCAAGCTGTGGGTATGTTGCAACGAATTCTTTGAAGGTCATTGGACGATCGTCCGTGGTCAAATCTGTTAAGTCTTCCAAACCGTGCTCCAACCAGGGCGCCACGTTTAAAGATGGAACGTGGAGCGAGAGGGCTCTGAGGGGGATCAAATGCAGCGGGAGCCTAGTCCACTCTGCCAGGGCATGTCTCCAAGCGAGCACCAGGGCCTTTATAGTTGCGAGACTATGTGGGGTCTTCACGGGGCTCAATGCCTCAGCAGCCAGCAAGCACCGCAAAGAGCCACCCCGCACCGCACACGACTCAATTTGCATCCAGCCCATAACCTCCCCTCCAAGCCACCATAATTTGGTCACCTCCAAAAGAGACGCCCTATAATAGGACGCCACATCCGAGACTCCCATGCCCCCACCCCCAAGTCTCAAGCACATGACTTTCCTGTGAACTCTTGGAGGTCTAGCAGTCCAAATAAATCTGTTAGTGCAGGACTGGAGCTGTGCCAGGAGTCTCGAGGAAAAGAAAAGTGGGACAAACCTGAAGAGAGAGAGCAGTCCGGGGAGCCACATCATCCTAAAAGCCTGCACCCGTGCCATCCATGATAGTGGTACGGTGACCTGGGTGTCCGTCGCCCTCCGGAGAGCAGCTAAAATGGGGTCCACGTTACGTCTCACCACCTTGGAAGAGGAGCACATGGCGATTCCCAGGTACAGGATACCCTCCGGGGACCATCGGAAGGGGAGGGAGCGTGAGTACTGATCCATCTCCCCTCGGAGAACATTCACCGGGAATATGACAGATTTGGAGGCATTAAGCTTGTAATACGAGACACTCATGAAGGTGAGGAGCAAATCCAGGGTTCTCAGGAGAGACACCGACGGCCGAGTACACGAGACAATAATGTCATCAGCGTACAAGGCAATCACATGACTCCTATCTCCCACCCGTATCCCCTCTATGATGGGATCCGCCCGAATAGCTGCAGCCAAGGGCTCAACCGAGAGGGCGTAAATCAGGGGGGACAAGGGGCACCCTGTCTAGTCCCATTTGTGATTTTAAACGGCTCAGAGAGGAACCCAGAAGAAAAGACTCTGGCGGAGGGATTTGAGTAGAGGCCGAGGATCGCTGATAAAATAAGTCCAGTAAAACCAAACCTCCGCAAAACCTCCTCGAGGTAGCCCCAGTGTACCCTGTCAAACGCCTTCTCAGCGTCTAGCGAGAGGAATACACTGAGGGTCACCGCCCTTCTCCGCCAGTTCGATAAGGTTTAACATTCTCCTGGTCCTATCTCTGGCCTGTCGGTGAGCCACAAAGCCCACCTGATCCAGGCCAACTAATTGGGGAACCACCTCAGAGTCTCATCGCTAGTAATTTGGAGTAAATTTTTAGGTCCGTGTTCAGGAGGGATATTGGGTGGTAGCTCTCTGGAAGCTCCGGGTTCTTCCCAGGTTTAGGAATTATCGTAACCGTCGCCTCCAGTGCCTCCGCCGGGATGGAGCCCGCCACCCTCCAACCACTAAACAGCCGGAGAAGATACGGAACCAAGACAGGGTTAAAAGCCCTGTAATACTCATTTATGAAGCCATCTGGGCCAGGGGCCGAGCCGGTCTTCAAGGTGTTTACTATCTCAGAGATTACAAAAGTCATAAACAGCTGGTTCAGGGCCTCCAGAACATCTCCGGAAAGTGAGGGCAGCTCCAATCAAGACAAAAAATTGTGGATGTCAGACACCGATCGTTGCGGGGTCTATGGGTCATGCCGTAAGTTATAGTGTTTGGCATAATAGGATGAGAATACTTCCACCATCTGTCTAGGGTCTCTCACAGGTCTCCCCGTAGAGTCACGCATCGTCGTAATCATAGAATTCAGAGTTCGCATCTTTAACCGTCTGGCCAGCAGCTTGCCCGCCCTGTCACCCATAGCATAATAGCGTGTCCTGAGCCTGCGTAGTCCAGTTTCACATTGACGCAGAAGAAGCGAGCGCAGCTGGGTTCGAGCCGTTGTGATCCGAGATAGAAGGGCTGGTGAAGGTTTAGCTTTGTTGGCTGTCTCCAGCCGCTGGATCTGAGCAATCCATTCACTCCTCTGCGCCTCCCTTGCTCTCTTGCGTCTCGATGACCTCTGTAAGAGGAGGCCACGGAGAACCACCTCATGCATGGCCCAGAGAGTGCCATCCAACACCTCCCCATTATCATTAAGGTCAAAGAATAACGCGATATCCGCGCCAATGTCCAAAAAGAGCTGTTGATCTGACAGCAAGTTCGGGGGCAGACGCCATCTCCTCGAGCCACCTCCAGAGAAACAGGCGCATGGTCAGACCAAGTTATGACACCCACCTCTGCCCCACGGCACTCTGCCAGGGACAGGTCGTCCACCAGGAAGAGGTCTATCCTGGAGAATGACCCGTGGGGACCAGAGTGGAACGTATAGTCACTCTCCTCTGCATGGAGGTATCGCCATATGTCATGAAGGTGGAACTCTCGGCACAGAGGGAGCAGGTCCCCCCTCCTTCGGCCAGCAGGCGCAGAGGAGTCTAGCCACGAATCCATGACTGAATTGAAGCCGCCACAAATAATGAAGCGACCCTCAGATTCAACTCTCAGCCTCCCCAGCAACGCCCTAAGAATTTGGTCTGACCGACAATAGGCGCATAAGCTGTGACTATCGTGCAAAGGGGGCGCTAGCAATTTCACATACTACAGCGATAAATCTACCTGCGGGATCCGAGATCACACATTTCAGCACAAATTGCAACGAAGCCCTGAACATCACACACACCCCTGCCTTTTTTGCTAAGCTGTTTGAGAAGTAAATGTTAGGGAACTTCGGGTGATGAAGCCTATAATTGTCTCCCTCCAGCAGGTGTGACTCCTGAATGCAGACCACATCTGCCCGCGACTGCAGTACCTCCTTCCAAAGGAACGATCCCTTTGCAGGCGAGTTCAAGCCCCTGACATTTAGGGAAAAGATCTGAAAACTCATTGCAGCCTGTCGAGACCCACATTTAGGGAAAAGATCTGAAAACTCACTGCAGCCTGTCGAGACCCACCTCTACCTCCAAATGCCTTAAAAAAAAAACAAAAAAAAAACTAGAAACTAGAAAGACGACTAGAAAAGAGGGAGTGTGGGTAGTGTAAAGGGAGGGGTCGGGGGGGGGGGGGGGGGGGGCTTAGGGGGGGAAGGAAGGTAGGGAATGAGCAGGTGGAAAGGGAGGGAACGGAGGGGGGAACAACAAGGACAGGCACAAACAACAATGTAAACAGTAACAACAGCTCAGGTAAGCCTGAGATAAGAGGGCGGATGTGAGCAGGTGGGATACCCTACTTCACTTCGAACCCTCACCCCCTCAAGTACCGATGGGGGGGAAAAGTGCTCACATCCACTATAGACTCTAGAGCAGAGGTCCTCAAATCCAGGCCTCAAGGGCCGCCAACAGTGCAGGTTTTCAGGATTTCCTTAGTATTGCACAGGGCTTGGAATCATTACCTGTGCAGATCACATTAGCACCTGTGCAATACTAAGGAAATCCTGAAAACCTGCACTGTTGGCGGCCCTTGAGGCCTGGAGTTGGGGACCTCTGCTCTAGAGTCAATACAAAAGTCTGATTCAACAAGGAGGGTAGAACATATACCAATGCACCCGGCAAGGGCGCGTCTCCTCCAGGCCAGTCTTTCAGACGCCGTTCTCCCTGGATCTTTGGGATCCGGCCGGTGTACCACATGGATAAGGGCTGTTAGAAGAGGATCCAGATCTTGCTAATAAATTCCAGTTCACCAGAGGCCTAGTCCCTTTGTATCTGAATGAGACATTCACTGGGGCCCCATGCATCTTGTATGCCCTTCTTTCGCAGCACCAAGCAGAAAGGGGCAAAATCGCGGCGTCTCGCCAGTGTCCCAGGAGACAAATCGGGGTGCATCAACCAGTCACTGTACGGGCCTCAGTCAGCGGGCGTCTGTGTAGGGATTGAAGGAGCACGTCTCATTTTCGGGACCGCCATACAGACCAGTACATCCCTGGGGACCTCTTTGCCAATGCGGTGTGACCTCGGGAGACTAAAAGCTTTTTCGATCAGTAGGTTAGCAGGGTTCCCTTCCGGGAGGGTGAGGCTTGGAGAGGAGGACCTGATGCAGCTGATACCACCATTTCTCTCTGCCATACCACGCATTTTAAAGTTGCCCCTCCTCTGTTTGTCATCTAAATCACATATGGTAGCCTTCAGTGCTCTATTGTCCACAGTGATGTCCTGGTGACTGTCAGCTAACTCGTTGTGAGCGGAGGCGAACTCCGTCATTTTATGCTCCAGTTGTTTGGTGCGCTCCCCCATCACCGCCATGTCAGCCCGCAGTTCGCTCACAATACCTTTAAGGTCTTCTTGTATGGAGAAGCGGAGGGAGACCAGCATTCCCTCAGTTGACACTGAGTGACCGGAGCTGTGTCCTCATCTGTGTCACCATGGGCACGCTCCCCTGCGCCGCGAGGAGAGCGGGGGGAGGATACTGCCTTCACGGCAGCAGGCGCCATTTTAGTAGTCCCCGCTGCCGGCCTCTCCGGCGGGAAGAAGTCGGTGACCCTCTGAGTCGGGCCCCGACTCCGAGAAGCAGTTCTCGGCATCCTGGCTGTGTGAGGAGGGTATGCGCTTGTGAAAGGCGCTGATTATTGCGGGTAGGAAGCCGTTAGAGCCAAGGACAGAGGTGCCAACGCCGGAGCTCCCAGTCTAAGCGTCCGATATGCACGTTGTCCAGACACGCCCCCCACGGAGCCAGTTCTTAACCTACTTACACATATTTTCCCCTATCCCCATTGTTTTAATTTTATGTATCCAACTTTTATGTGGCACCGTATCAAAAGCTTTTGAAAAGTCCATATACACGGAGTCCACTGCATTTCCTTGGTCCAGTCCAGAACTTACCTCTTTATGGAACCCTCAAGGATTTTACCCACAGTAAAGGTTAAGCTTACTGGCCTAAAATTTCAAAGATCAGTTTTTATCCCCTTTTTAAATATTGGTATCATATTTGCTATACACCAGTCCTGTGGTACAAACTCTTATTATGGAATCTTTAACCCCTTCACGACCCATGACATAAATGTATGTTATGAGTCGAGTCCCAATGCTTGACGTGAGCTCAGGGGCAGAGCTCACATCATTTCCCCGACATCTCAGCTGATCTCATCAGCCGTGATGTCAGCCATACAGCACCTATCGAACCGGGATCCAATCGGTGCTGTTAACCCCTTAGATTGCGCTGGTTTCCTGCCTGTCGACTCCAATAAGGAGTTTGAAAAATCTCAATTGAAAGAAAAAAAGCACAGGTCTGTACTGGAAGAGCACAGGTCTGCAGTCTTGTGTGGTAAGGCTCTGTGCCGCTTCTACACTAGAGGTTGATCTTCTAAATTATTAGCATTAATATGTCCCCCCGAAACGCAGCATCTGTAGTTTGGGGTTCTGATCTGGCACAAATCCTTGGTCATATTAAAAGGCTTGTTAAAGAGTTGATTATAACTTTGAGGATTGCTACCTAAAGGTGGCGGTGGAGTTCATTCACTTCCTCACTGAAACGACAATTTGCATATTTCCCAGAGGAGCACTGCGGCTATAAGTCTCCTCATCAGTCTCCTTATGCTGGCGGGCAGATTCCTCTCCATGAGGAAAATAGCTAGTTCCCCAGACCTTAGCATTAAATAGAAATTTGTGATTCCGGAGGAGTTTGTTAGAAAAGCATGATCCATGTCCCCTCCCAGTATTCAGATCACTATCTTGTCTAAACACAGGAAGTGCTGCAGGAAAAAAGATCACGCTATCTGAACATCAACCAGGGTACTAAGTATTGCCTATGATTGTACAGGGTAAGTCATTTAGATGGATGCACCTAAATAAAATGGGAATGGTTGGCGATATCAAATTCCTAATTTGCGACACATTAGTATATGGGAGGGGGAAAACTTTTCCAGATGGGTGGAGACCATGGCGGCCATTTTGAAGTTGGCCATTTTGGATACAACTTTATATTTTGTCAATGGGAAGAGGGTCATGTGACACAACAAACTTGTTGAGAATTCCATAAGAAAAACAATGGTGTGCTTGGTTTTAATGCAACTTTATTCTTTCATGAGTTATTTACAAGTTTATGACCACTTATAAAATGTGTTTAAAGTGCTGCTCATTGTGTGGAATTGTCAATGTAATCCTCTTCTCCCACTCTTGACACACTGATAGCAACACCGCAAAATAAATGCTAGCACAGGCTTCCAGTATCCAATGTTTCAGATGCTGCACATCTCGTATCTTCACAGCATAGACAATTGGCTTCAGATGTGTGATGAAACAAACTTTTTTGTGAATGGTGAAGTTAAGAAACAAAACCACTGCTGTTGGTCTGACACTAACCCACAGTGGATAGATCCCTCCATGACTGTTGTAACACAAAAAGTGATGGTTTGGTGTGGTATATGGAGGACAAAGATAGTGGAGCCATTCTTCATCAATGGAAACCTCAATGCCACTGAAATCATGTAGCAATTTCAGATATCTAGTGGTATTGAGGTTTCCATTGATGAAGAATGGCCCCACTATTTTTGTACCCCATATACCACACCATATCATCAATTTTTGTGTTCCAACAGTCTTGGAGGGATCTATCCACTGTGGGTTAGTGTCAGACCAACAGCGGTGGTTTTGTTTGTTAACTTCACCATTCACAAAAAAAGTTTGCTTTATCACTCATCTGAAGGCAACTGTCTATGCTGTGAAGATACGAGATGTGCAGCATCTGAAACCTATGCTAGCATTTCTTCTGCGGTGTTGCTATCAGTGTGTCAAGAGTGGGAGAAGAGGGCTGCATTGACAATCCAACACAATGAGCAGCACTTTGAACACATTTTATAAGTGGTCATAAACTTGTAAATAACTCATGAAAGAACAAAGTTACATTAAAACCAAGTACACCATTGTTTTTGTTATGAAATTCTAAATAAGTTTGATGTGTCACTTGATCCTCTTGCCATTGAAACAAAATAAAGTTGTATCCAAAATGGCCAACTTCAAAATGGCTGCCATGGTCACCACCCATCTGGAAAAGTTTTCCCCCTCCCATATACTAATGTGCCACAACCAGGAAGTTGATATCACAAACCATTCTATTTTATTTAGGTGCATCCATATAAGTGTCCCACCCTGTAGTATTTGATGACATTTTCAGAATGAAGTACTAATCAGGCATCAAAATGTTACTTAGTTAGAAAACAACGTGAGAAACACTTCGGATTCCCCCAAATTTCTGGAATATGTGGCTTGTATTAGTATCAATTTGCAGAGAAACAGATATTTTACAAAAAACAAAACTACATAAACAGATTATCTTTTAGCAGAAACAAAGTGAACAAATTTAAACCAGTTATCTTACTCAATGTATAGCCCTGGACAAACCAGTAGAACCACAATCGTGCTATATCAGAATACTAGAACAAGGGGAAAAAATGTTTGTACCGTGTTAGCCAGTAGATAGAAAAACATTGGAATCAGAGTCCTCAGTGATTGATACCTTTTACTAGCTAACTGAGTAGATGGTAAACATAGCGAGCTTTCGGGACACTATGGCCCCTCGTCAGGCTGATGACGCAAATTCTGACGACACATATATACATAAGCAAAAAAAAAAAAAAAAGGAAAAAAAAAAAAGCAGGGTTAGATGCTGTAGTATATTTGACAGGTGACGTAAAGCAGAGTCAGGCCAGGGAGGGGTAGAGGAGCTGGGAAATTAAAGTAAAAATTCTAAGATGAGAGGAACAGGTTGTATTATTGTTCTATGATTAGTTGCCTGTAGAGACCTGAAAATTATTCAGTGAGTTGTAGAAAGCTATAAATCAAAGCGAGACAGTTCTGTTGGAAATGTGATATCCCCCAAAATGCCCTTTCATTTGATATAAAAAATGCACAAATCCATGTAAAGCATTTAGTCCTGTTTTCAATGTATCAAAGGTCATTATCAATAATTTGTATTCACAAATTCTTCTCTCTTTCTGTGATTTGAAGTTGCTTTTTAAAATGAGCAGCCTAATATCTGTTTCACTTGCACGGTAACCGCAACCACTCCTACAAAAAGATTCCTGACTAAAATCAATATTTGCGGATCCCCCACTCATTTTAAAAAGAGGCTTCAAATCACAGAGAGAGAGAAGAATTTGATAATGACCTTTGACACATTCAAAACAGGACTAAATGCCTCACATGGATTCATGCGTTTTTATATAATATGAAAGGGCATTTGGAGACATCACAGATCCATGCGCATTTATATAAAATGAAAGGACATTTGGGGATATCACATCTCCAACACACTCAGGTTAGAGGACAACTCACTCTACCCCTCCCTGGCCTGACTTTGCTTTGTCACCTTCTGCATTTACTACAACATCTAAGCATTTTTTTTTTATTATTGCTAATGTATATATGTATGTCTTCAGAATTTGTGTCGTCATCAGCCTGATGAAGGGGCTATAGTGTCCCAAAAGCTTGCTATGTTTACCATCTTTTCAGTTAGTCATTAAAAGGTATCAACCACTGAGGACTCTCAGATTCCAATATTTTTTTTTTGAACAAGGGGAAAACTGAAATTTTTGGTGCAATAATGCAACTGCCCCACAAAGAAGGTGAACGGTTACAATGTAGGGTAAAGGATTGATTGGACAATGTCTAATGCCAGAATCCTTTCAACATCAACTACTTGCTGGTGATCAGCGCTAAACAAAACCTCATGAAGCAAAATGAAAGTTTTCTTTCATGGAGTCTCTAGGTCCATGTGTGAATAGGGAATTCCTCATTGTACAGTCTACAATTTGTTTTGGTCTCATCAGAGCTTAATCTTGAACGCAGTTGGCTGGATGACTGCTGATGACCCGAGGATTTAAAGAGTGCTTTTAAGATAGTATCAGGGTCGACTTCAGCTGGAGGATTCAAAGCAGCACTGGAGGTGGAGGTTGTGTTTCTTCTAGATTCACTTTCTTTCTTTGATGGTGTGTCACTTAGTCTTCTATAAAGAAAAAAATGCAGATTAGTTTTCCGACCTCATCCACTCAATCATTGACACTTCAGTTGCACTTAATATGGTAAAGAAATACTCCCTCCCAGAAATCAAAACAAAACCAAAAAACATGCAGTCGAAGGGTGAAGGTGGGTTGTATTCTTTAGATTTTAAGAATGTAAAAAATATTATAAAAGACAGTTCTTGTATATTCCCTCTACTTCCATCTGTCTCTGACTCTGCTATCGTTTATCCCTGAACATGCGTACACAACGCAGTGCTTCCGGTGAGTTGAACCAGGAATTAAGACCAAGATTCAATCACCTGTCACCTCTTTTGGGCATTATAAACCCCGCCCACCACTTTTAACGATACTGTAATTGGGGTTTCTGTAACCCCTTTATATCACTAGACATGCCCCTGCATACCTCAGGAAACAACTTTTAATGTGTCTCGTACTGTATAGAAATTAGTTCTAAAGGGCCATATTAGGTAGTGTTCAGTTCAGTCAGAGCTGCCCCACTCCATGGAAAACCCGCCCCGCTACATTGAAAATGCAACCCCCTCCTGAGTGACTGCATGTGAATTACAGTGATGTCCTCCACATGTCTTGCACCTGCTCAGTGCCACAAGTAACTGTGCCCCATCAGCCGTACAGCACCTGAAGTCTCACGCCTGCTCAGTGGAATCTTGCGAGACTTCGGGCACTGTACGGCTTTAATAGGGCACAGTGACCTGCGCCACTGCACAGGCGCAAGACTTGTGGATGACGATGCTGTCATTCACATGCAGTCTCTCAGGAGGGGGCAGCATTTTCAATGCAGCGGGGTGGCTCTGAGAAGTGAGCACCACCCCATCTGACCCCTAATAACTAATTTACATACAGCGCGAAACACATTAAATGTTGTAGGTATCCAGGGGCATGTCTGGATATATAAAGGTCTCACAGGAATTACAGTGTGTTCAAGGTTTAGAACGTCCAAAACAGGTGACAAGTTCACTTTAAAAGAATAATTTTGGGTTAGCCAATGGCTACAATCTATTAAGGCATGAAATATAATTTCTTGGTTTAATCCTTCAACCTCGGCGATTTTGTTTTTCTCACCCTCTTATCCCCCCAAGAGCCATACCTTTTTTTTTCCCATCAATATAGACTCGAGTTTGTTTTTTTTGTGAGATGACTGTTGAAGGACATAATTTTACCATATAATGTACTGGAAAATGGCAACAAATTCCAAGTGCAATAAAATTGCAAAAAAAAAAATGTTTTTATTTATCATGCTTTGTTAAATTACAAAAAATGACACTTTTATTAATTTAAAAGCAGAATAAGTATTCGTTATATACAATGAATAAAGGTTAGGAGATCCCAAAAGACTGCAAAACAAGTTGGTTCTAGATCTATATTTTCGTGGCTTCCCTTTTCTCCATTTATAGACTTGATTGTTTTGGAGGTCGGTCTGATCTCTCTTAAATTTTTTTTCTGTCTTTGTTGACTATCTCTTTTTCCCATTTTGTTACCTCCTGGTCTATTTCTATGCTAATTCTTTCAAGCATATCTGCTGTGGAGTCCACCTTCAGTAAATTTTGCACAACTTCAATCTCTTTTTTGATCTCAGCAATGGTCTGGCCATTCAATTTACATAACAACTCCATAAAACCCCATGAACAATTGTTAGACAGTTCTTCCCAACTCTTCTTAAACCAATCATCCTGGATTTCAAAAGAAGGAAACACCTGTATCCTCAGGCCCCTTGGTATAAGGCCCTTTTGGATATAGTTTTCCAGAAACGCCCTATTCCACCATAAACGAATTCTCCTTTGTATGAGCGGTTTCAATTTTTCAACATGGGCTGTGTGTGTGCCCTGACCATTTTTAAGAACCAACTTGGTCTCACCACCAAATACATAATTGATTTGAGTGAGCAACGTCGAATCACGGGCTAGATAATGCATTTGTTTTGAACAAGCTGTGAACACAGACAAAAATACTATAAGAATTTTCAAAGACAACCCATACCAATCATTAATTTTAGTTTGCATGGTCACTAATAGTTTAGCCTGATCCTATCTAAAACTATTGTAATGCGGTCTCCAACAAGATGGCCACGGTAGACATTGTTCTGCTGGCGGTGTCGCTCCAGCTAACAGGGGATGAGTGAATTCAGCTGCGCAAGCTTGAGAATCACCGGGATTCTCGCACGTGCACACTCTTCCCAACTTCCGGCGGATGTGACACGCCGCAAACACAGAGCGGCATCAGGGAGCATTCAGCTAATATAAAAGGCCTAAAATCACATGTACAAACCATATCCCCGTGATCAAGCGCTGTGAAACGCGCGTACGGGGGCACTGCTTGGCAAGACACCGCAGGGGAGACTAAGGAGGTTCACCATAGGGACAGCAATATGGTGAGTGGCAATGAAGGATGTCTGGTTGCCATGTTTGATTTTGCCCTGGTGCTTATTGAAAATTATCTCCACTTGGATACCTATGTAAATGTGGACTGAATTGTTGGTACCTGCGATGTGACTACCGTATATACTCGTGTATAAGCCGACCCCCCTACTTTTGCTCCCAAAACCTGGGAAAACCTATTGACTCGTGTATAAGCCGAGGGTGGACCCCAGCACAGGTATACAGCCCCCAGCAGTGTGGTATACAGCAGCCTCCCCAGTGGTATATACAGCAGCAGCCCCAGTGGTAGTATACAGCAGCCCCAGAGGTATATACAGCAGCCCCAGAGGTAGTATACAGCAGCAGCACCAGTGGTAGTATACAGCAGCAGCACCAGTCAGACCCTGCAGGGAGCTCCTGGATTAGTCCTCTCCATTATAAGCAAATAGAAAAAGTCTGGCTGCTGTATACACGGTCATGTAATTATGCACTCCCTCAGCAGCTCTCTCCTCCCTTTGCTCTCAGTGCTGTCAGGTTTCACTTACAGGAGGACTGTTCTATTGGGGACACCACAGAGGGAGAGAGCTATTACACATCTGCCTTACCTAGACTCAATTTGATTCTGTAAGCAGACACCCGGCTGTGCTGTGACAGTTGCTGTGTTGTATGTGACCTCTTCTGATGCTGCAAACACAGAGAGCTTTCTTATTCCATGTTTTCCCCATGCAAAACAGTATAGCCTATTCTCACCTCCAGTGCCAGCGCAGTTCCAACTGTGTTGAGCCTTGCGTTCCTGAGGCTCACATAACGTTATGGGAGCCCTATATCTAATCACCTTTAATTACTGTCTTACCGTCTTTGAACACAGAAGTAATCAACAGGAAGTGAGTTGCAGCCTCGCTCATTTCCTGTTGATTAACTCATGTCAGAAGGTGGGGATAGAAAAGCCAGCAGTAACTGGTTGTGGGGCTCGTGTGATGTCAAAACGTCACATGAGCCCCAGAAGCGCGAGCCCGGACACCGCTGGTATGGTACTAGAACCAAAGGAGAGACTGACGCACATTTGTGATGCCAAACTGGATTGTTTTGCTAAAACCAAAGGAGAGTACAGGCTTTTTTATTTTACCTGGAGAAAACATGTTAAATTAGAAGGAGTTATCCTAGTAGTGGACAACCCCTTTAACTAACAGGATGGATTTTAAAATTCAAAGTAAGAAGAAGAAAATCGGCAGCACTCCAGGTCCATAAAATCCACATTTATTTACAAACCAATAAATCATGTATGAGGAGGGTAACACACTGCTGCATCTTTTGTGCTCACTAGCGCTTCTAGTGGTCCCACCTCCTGACATGAAGTCTGGCTACGACTAAATCCAGCATCATTACAACTATTCAATTAAAAACAATACTATACAGGTGAGTACCTATTGCACAAATTACAAAAACACAATATAGAAATACAGTAAAATTCATTTTTATCATCTTAAACCTGTAGGCCCTATTACTTCTGATCTTATAATCCAAAGGGCCGTTCTTTGCAATAATAGTTTATTTAAATTTCCTCCACAGTCAGGGCGAAACACTTTTTCTAAACCCACAAACCTAAGGACATTAGGATTAGAATTATGAACCTGTACATTTTACCTCATAATCTCGCTGCCCCATCAGTCATCGACTTCTATCCGGTAGTGTCCGTGTCACATGCCGGCAGAAGCCATATTTGCAAACCCAAGTGATAGGTGTGCAAATATCTAAAAAAACAAAGGAGACAAAGAGGCGCAGATTGTGCCTTATCACTCGTTGCCACCAAAAGGTGACCCAGATGGACCTTGCTTACCTGGTTCGGTTGTGTTCACCCACAACCGGCTTGTATGCCTGAGATCCCAGGGGGCAATGCGCCTAGGAATTCACTGTGTTGAGCGCTTTAGCCAGCTGCCCGCAGTGTTTTCTTGGACTGGTCTCCCTGAGATCAGTGAATGCTTTGTGATGTTGTATGCCTGAGATGACAGCTGCCGTAAGACCCACACCGCCACGTGTACTGTGGGAAAAAGATCCAGAATCATCCAAGATAGGAGTAGTGTCTCTGGTCCGCGCTGCTGCCCGATAAAAGATACACAGGGAGCCAACACTTGTATCTGCTGCACCTTTATTCTCCTCATACCAACGCGTTTCGGTGCAAACCTTGCACCTTCCTTAAATTAACCCTGAGGAAGGTGTAAGGTTTGCACCGAAACGCATGTGTGTGAGGAAGAATAAAGGAGCAGCAGATACAAGTGTTGGCTCCCTGTGCATCTTTTATCGGGCAAGAGCGCGGGAACAGAGACACTACTCCTATCTTGGATGATTCTAGGTGTGCAAATATGGCACCCACTGCTGGAACTGGCCCACTGCGCAGCAACACCAGCTGTGCCGCCGACGCCCAAAAATGGAGTCACCCGAAACAGATGCCAGGAACCCGCTGCTGCACAGGCGCAGTTACTCAGACCGCCATCTTTGGACACCTGGGTAGCCAAAGATAAAGATAGCGGCAACTTGACTTACTGCGCCTTTGCACGTCAGGCGCAGGTACTAATGACAGTTACCATTTTTGTATACCCAAGTGTTCAAAGATGCAGCCATGTAAGTGTGCATGCATTACTCATGCAGCCGGCAACTTTGGACATTTGGGTATACAAAAATGGCAGCGACATGACTTCACACCACCCCAACGCTTCCACCAGAAAATTTAAAATAAAGACACTGCGCTCACTCCCACATCAACCCCACATACCCGGCCCACATCCACTATTGACCACCTCTTCACCAGCTCAAGTTCCAAATAAAAAGTGAATGTAAAAAATAAATTATTAAAAGTCAAAAAGGGCTTTCTTGGAGACATGGCCTGGTTGGCAAAGAGGATGGTCACCTGATCTCAGAGCTCCTTTTCAGTCAGCACCTATTCATCAACTACCTCAATGCCTAATCCTCCTAACTGCCTCACAAAAGTGCTCTTAAGCTCTCTTAAAGATGTTGTTTAGGCTTTTTATGAAATCTATGTATACATCTAGGCTGCAAAATGCAACATTTACACGCATTTTGCATAGTTACCTAGATATCACGATTCAGCGTGTGTAGGACCAGCTGAGCTCCCCGACTAGAGGCGTGTTGTATTAGAGCCGGGTCGAAACATCAAATGGTCATTTACACCCAGACTCCAACAAGCTCTCCCCAGTTGACCAACCCCATTTACCTAAGTAAATGCTGAACTCTGATTGAACCACATTGAACTGAGCAGTCATCTTCTTTGCAACACTGTGCCAAATCTGCAGCTCTGAAGGAGATGACCACTGTGTGTTGTGCTGCAGTGTGTGTGCACTCATCTCCTTCCCTTGTGTCCGTGCTGTCACTGATGTGATCCTCACAGCCACCCCGCCCCCTCTGTGAAGCAGAATGAACCACAGCACTGCCCAGAGAAGTTTATTCTGCTTCAGAAAGGTGGCAGGGCAGCTGTGAGGATCGCATCAGTGACAGCACGGGCACAGGGGAGGCCTGTGAGCACGCACAGTGTAGCAAAGCACACAGTGGTCACCTCCTTCACAGAGCTGTGCAGATTTGGCAGTGTTGCAGAAAAAGAGGTGACCGCTCAGTGCAATGCGGTTCAACACGTGTAAAAAGGTGAAAGGGGAAGGCTTGTTGGAGTCTGGGGTGGCCAGGCAAACTGGGAGACTGGGAAGTGGGGGTCTGCTTGAGTCTGGATGTAAACGACCAGTTGTGACGTTATAGCCAGGCTCCAAAACAAACACGCCTCTAGATGGGGTTGAGCAGATCCTACAGACATGCTGAATAGTGATGTCTAGGCAACAATGCAAAATGTTGACAGGGCGTAAATTACAAACTACTAGCATTTTGCAGCCTAGATATGCACAGATTTTATAAAAAGCCCAGACAACCCCATTAATACCCCAGGATGAAGATGAACAGCAAAACAGCGCAGAAAAGGCAGAGCAAACTGGAATTTTTCTTTGATAAAGCCCCCTGCACAGATAATGCAAGCACATCCAGTATACCCCATCTCCCCAGAGGCTCCTTCCTCATGATTTCTGCAATTCAGGGGCCCGCAGGGGGTCATACTGCTTTCAGGGAAGTGAGTCTCCTCAGCGTTCACCCCGCAGCGTGGATGTCTATCCGGCTTCCACATTTAGCCAATGTTGGCGGCCCTAGAGGTGGGGAAAGTAGATCTGGCCAGCAGAAGGAATCACTCAAGTGTGCCCTCTCTCACGGCACAGCAGTAGTGGCTGAAAGAAAGTAGTGCAGGGGACATGCTCCTAACAGCCATGCTGGGTTAGGTGGATTTAATCCCTCTGCTCCTAGTGCCATCTCAATATTAGCAACCTTTCCCACAAATGATCAGCCTTGTTTCAGACTCTCTAAATGAAAGAGATGCTGTTAGCCTTCAGCACCTCCCTACATAGGGACTTGTCAAACATGCTGAGCCCAATCACAACTCAGATAAAAGACTTGGATACTAGAGTCATGCATGTGTGGAGCAAAAAATTGAAAATTTTGAAAACTCCTATAACAAGCTCATCAATGCCCACAAGGAATTGGCTGATGCTTTGGAAATTATTTAAAATAAAACTGGTGGATCTGGAGGATTGCACCAGAAGACACAAACTCAGAGGCGTGCTGGAAAGCGTCAATTCCTCAGAGGATACATCCAGGACATTATATAAGCAGATATGCCTACTTTATTCCCCCATGAGCTCATTATTTATAGAGCTCACAGGGTGCCACGTTCCCATCACCACCATGACATGACGCCAAGAGATGTCCTAACATGTATCCATTGCTTCCACTTGAAGGATGATCTACCGGCTCAGTCCAGGAATAAAGGGGCTCTCTCCCACCCCTCTCATTCCAGCACGTCAAACTCTATGCTGATATCTCAGTCACCACTCTCAGGTTTCGCGGGATGATGTCACCTATACCTGCGACCCTGAGAGACAATTTGAAAATTGTCTAGAGCGGGTGCAGAGAGGAGTGACCAAGGTTATTAGAGGACTGAGGGGTCAGCAAAACCAAGACAGGTTATTAAACTTAAAGTGATCCTGTCACCTCCAAAACACCTCCTAAGCTACCAAAACATGTCCCTGCAGCATATTATCACTAATCTCACACTCCTTTTGTCTCCTAAAAGCATCCTGTGAAAGTGCATAAAAACGATTTTATACTCACTCAGTGATTATAATTAGCAGGGGCTATATTCTTTAGCCCCTAGGGTGTGTTGTTTTGCAGCCTGAATGATCCACCCTCTCTCTGTCTGTGCTGCTGTGATGTGGAGCTGAAGGCAGGACTAATGATTTGCATTCTGTGAGTGACTGAGAGGGGGGAGGGCAAAGCCTGCACAAGCAGAGCACACAGACAGAGAGAGGGTGGATCATTCAGGCTGCAAAAAACACATCCTAAGGACTAAAGAAAATATAGCCCATGCTAATTATAATCCCGAATGAGTAAGTATTAAAACATTTTTATGCACTTTCACAGGATGCTTTTAGGACACAAAAGGAGTGTGAGATTAGTGAGAATATGCTGCAGGGACATGTTTTGGTAGCTTATGAGGCGTTCTGGAGGTGACATGATCCCTTTTAAGGTTATTTAGCTTGGAAAAACAAAAGCTTAGGGGTGATCTTATAATAATGTATAAATATATGAGGGGACAGTACAGAGACCTTTTTAATGATCTTAAGCCTGAGACAGGGACAAGGGGGCATCCTCTACGTCTGGAGGAAAGAAGGTTTAATCATAATCACCGACGCAGATTCTTTACTGTAAGAGCAGTGAGACTATGGAACTCTCTGCCACATGATGTTGTAATAAGGGAGTCACTACTAACATTAATGAAGGGCCTAGATGCCTTTCTTGAAAAATATATTACTGGTCATATATACTAGATTCTTTGATAGGGCATTGATCTAGGGAACTAGTCTGATTGCCGTATGTGGAGTCAGGAAGGAATTTTTTTCCCCAATGTGGAGCTTAGGGTTGCCACATGTTTTTTTTTTTCCTTCCTCTGGATCAACATGTTAGGCTATAGATGAACTTAAAGTCTTCCTTCAACCTTAAAAACTAAGTTACTATGTAAAATAAGAATCATGGGGAAACCTCAACTGTACGCCACCAATTTCAAGAACTCCTGGCATGCCATCTCTATATACGAAGTGATGGAACTTTTCGCTACCAGATCACCACCACTCTGGAGAGGGCAATACCAAACCTGCAGGAGAAAGACTGGCAGTGCGCTACAGCCAAGAAGAACAAGCGCTGATAAAAGAACAAATACTTGGCTTCACGGTGGTAATGTCTAGCCACCCTGGTAATGGGGAGCTCCACCCCAACTCATAGAAAATAAAGTAACTAAAAGGACCTATCTTACATCCATGATCTATAGACTGTTCCACAGTCTTCTTGGTTATGTCCGGCAGGTATATTGGTTGTTTCATATGTCTCATATGTCTCATACGTCTCTATTTTTCTACTTGATGTTAATGAATCTGACAGTTACTTTAAGCTCCTCAGGGTCTTTCTATGATGTATAGGGCTGGCGAGAGAATCATGTGCCTTCAGTCTGCCTTCCTGAATCCACCTTTAGTGCCTCAGACACTTAATGTAAAGAGTGGATGGCTGCTATCCTCAGCATTAACCGATGTAATAATGGTTGTTCTTATTTGTTCTATTAACGTGAGGGGCCAATATATGAAGGGAGATGGAAGCATCCAAATGTGGTATCTTTGTGCTCAGGAGACCTATATTACAAGAAAGGACTCCCATAAACTGGGGCACAGTCTATTTCTATATGTATTGCAGGCAAACGTCATTACCAAAAGTAGGGGAGGGGGGGGGGCAATGCTAGCAATTAGAAACAGTTGCCTTCGCGTCTATACACTTTGAATCAGATCTTCAAGGCCGTCTCATTATTTAAGTGGGCTCCATTACCTGTGGGGTCGTAGTCATAGCCCATTTTGGTGGAGTAATAAAATAGTTTGACAACTAAAATATATGATAAATTGTGTAAGTAGCTCATGTAGAATGTACTGAATACAGAGATTTTTGTATACTCACCGTAAAAACCTTTTCTCAGCACCATCATTGGGACACAGGACGTGGGTGGATGCTTTCTGCATAGGAGGCGACACTAAGGCAAAGCTTAAAATAGTAGCCCTTGCTGCAGTATACACCCGACAGTGGCGTAGCTATTACAGTTTTATGTATTTAAAGCATTAGGAGACGTAATAAGGTAGATGGTGTATAGGTACAATGCTGTGCTTGCAGGACTGCTTGCATATGGGGTAGTGCTTTAAAGCGTTAAGGTGGGTGCTTGTCCCTAAGTATTAGCTTGGAGAAAAGGAATTTTACGGTGGTACAAAAAATCCCTGTTTCTTTGATATTGGGGGACACAGGACCTTGGACTTTCCCAATGTCAGTCCTGAGGTGGGATCTAGCAGTGGTGGTCGGCATCGTCGCTGAGGAAGTGGTTTATCAGAATCCGACCGCTGCTAAAGATTTTCCTGCCTAGGCTTGATCTGGAAAGCCTGGTGTGGATGATGTAGTGTTTGGTGAATGTAATGGGAGTGCCAGGTTGCAGCTTTGAAGCCTGAGCTGCCAAAGCTTGTGCGAAATGGACATGAGGGCCCACTGACCGGGTTAGATGTGCTAATACCTTTGGATAGGCATTCTTGATTACGGTAGGCTTCCGATCGTGGAGCAGATCCATCGGCAACGTGATTTTGCCGCAGCATTCCCTTTCTGGGCCTTGGGATTTGCACAGCGTTTTCTGTTTTGCGGAAAGGGGCTTTCTGGATGAATGTTGAGAGCCTCACCAGTCCGGTATTAAAGCTGCTTTTCGATCCGTTATAGTTTTGGCAGAAAGGACGGGAGTACTATGTCTCATTGCAGATGGAATTGAGATACCATCTCTGTATACGAATGATAGAGATGTCGTACAGACGACTGTCACTTATGGAAGGGCAATACAGGGCCGACAGGATAGGCGGCCAGTGCGACAGCCTAATGATGAAAGAGACGAGAAAGCGCTTGTGCAGAAAGGTTAGAAAAACTCTTGAGGGTGTCGAAGGGTGTTCCTTGAGCCACGCCGGGACTAATGGTTAGGTCCCAGACCCCACGGGCGTCCTAGAGGGGTCGTAGTTGGAGACCTTGAATGACCTTCTTGACTTGTGCTTTTGTCCAATCCTGCGTTGGAAGAATACTGGCGTAATTTGGCCTTGATGGAGTTGTGCTAACCCTCCATCGAGGCATTTTGAGATCAATCGGGGGATGAAGAGGTGGTTACGGTTAGATCTTCCTCACTGAATAGGCTTTCAGGTGCGGGTAGTAGTGCGAGAGGATGATGTTTCGGCGTTGTCATGGTGGTTACTGACCTTTAGTGTGAACACTGCTGGGTCAGGACGGACTCAATCCCGCATGCCGTTAATAATGGGCTCCGAGTTCTGTAGTAGAAGGGGCCCTGAGACAGGAGTCCGGCCTGTTGGATTGTGGCCAGGGCGCGTCTGTGATATGTACTAGATGCGTACATGCCCCGTGCCATCTGGGGCATTGAGGATTACTTGCGCTCTTTCTGCCTTGGCCTTCTGATTACTCAGAAGATTAGGGGGAGTGGGGAAGATTCGGGAGGTGGAACTGGCGCAATGAGGACAAGAGCTTTCCCACTCATAGCCATGGATCACGGATCTGCTCAAATGCCGGGCTTTCGCATTCATTCTTGATGCTGAGGTCCACGTCGGGGTCTCCCAGTCTGACCGATTTGTTGGAAAAAATCGTTTGAAGGGACCAATTTCCTGAGGCACCTTGGCGCTTAGAAGTCCGCTGCCCAGTTGTCATCGGGATGTGACTGTGATATGATTGACTGGTCTTTCGTCCATGTGGGATGTTTTACTTCGTGATCGCTGCTTACTGCGTGTGCCGCCTTGGTATTATATACGCACGCCGTGCGTTTCTCGATTGAAGCGGATGAGGCGACCATGTAGGAGATGGTGAAGTGTTGAATGCGGCGAATTGCCGTACTTAAGATGTTGATTGAGTGTGATCTGGTGTTCACGTCCGTGAGCGTGGGTGAAGTAGAAACGCCCCCAGCGATAGGCTGGCATCGGTGTTCGATCAGCCACTGCACATACTGGCTGCACTTGCGGCACGGTTGCGGCGCGGTTGCGGTAAACGCCATACAAGGTATAGGCAGACTTGCGGCAGGTGCGGCAAGTGCGGTTTTGCACTTGCGGCAGGTGCGGCCGCGAAAAAAAAACGCGGCTGACCGCGGTTTTTTTTGCGGCCGCACCTGCGCAAGTGCAAAACCGCACTTGCCGCACCTACCGCAAGTCTGCCTATACCTTGTATGGCGTTTACGCAACCGCGCGCAAGTGCAGTCGGTATGCGGTAATTGCTGGCAGATGCGGTTTTTTCACCGCATCTGCCGCATTTGAAAATAACGCTGATGTGAAAGGGCCCTAAGTCAGGGAAATTGAGGAGTCCGAGTCGGTGGGGTTTGGCTTACCAACTCCACAGCCCTGTTAATGTAACTTTCACGTTGGTAGTACTTTATGCCCCCACAAAGTCTCAAACTGGTTTCCTCAAGAGGTGGCTGGGAAAGGTCAATCGAGTTTAACAGGGTCATGTTATTATTGTGAGGACTTTAATTGCATCCCAGACAATTAATTAAACAAACAATTTAGGAACCCGTCAGGTCTCTCATCCCTAATCCACAAAGAGGATTTATATAACATGTGGAGAATTCAACATGCTAGCGAATTAGATTACACTTTTTTCTCCCCTCTTCACAACTCCTACTCACATTATATTATCTATCTATTTCTGGTTGGGATCGCCATCCCCGCACACTACCCTTGGAAAGCGAATCCCTTTATCATCCAGTCAACTCAGCTGGCATCACAGATCCGGACAGAATTTACAGTGATTTTGATATTAAGTCTGGGTCAATTACTAGAATGCTCATAAAGCCTTCATCCGCAGCCACTTCATGGGACATGGGATCATGAGAGCAAAAGACAAACAGTTTAATGACATAACTACAGAGTTTAGAAAACTAGAGGTGTTCAAACAACAGACAACCGACTCAATCCCAAGCCCTAAACGTCTGAAACCTAAGATTCTGTTTAAGGGAATTGCTTCTCATCAAATATGAGAGTAACCTTCAAAAAATTAAAGCCCATTACTATTCCCAAAATTACAATGCAGTGAAGTTGCTAGAGAATCGCCTCGAAGGCCCTAAAATCAAAATTC
This sequence comes from Allobates femoralis, assembly GCA_033576535.1. Lineage (NCBI taxonomy): Eukaryota > Metazoa > Chordata > Amphibia > Anura > Aromobatidae > Allobates > Allobates femoralis. The sequence continues at coordinate 31,389,339 of JARQOC010000007.1, read as the reverse complement.
CCCTCCCAGGAATTCTCCACTAGCAACAAACTGTATAACCATAGAGAAAGTTTACAAATTTCAGGATTATTATGCCTCACTTTATAAATTAGACACCAAACCAGAATTGCCCCAACCAACACCACTTGAAATCAATTCTTTTCCCTCCAAATTTCACCTCCACTCCCTGGCTGGTTCTGCTTAACACACAGTTTTCGTCGAGGATCTAGTGTGAACAATAAAATCTCTTCCTGCCCACAAGGCCCCTGGTCCCAAAGAGTTTGCTACAAGACCTTTCAGGATATTTTACAACCCCAGTTACAGGAAACTGTTCAATCCGCTAGGGATGTAGATGCTTATGAATGTAGTGGGAAGCTGCAGGGACATGTAGATAGCTACTTTATGCCCCCAAACCTAAAGGCCCAGTTACACACAGATAATTGTGCAGACATTATTCGCAGATCTCTGGTTGCAGTGAAATCATGGACACATTGTTATATTTGTACACGGCCACAAAATGGAACAATATGTCCATGAGCGCTGGGAGCGCTACATCATTGTCTTTGACAGGGACAATGACCAACGATCTCAATGCTACGCTATGGAGTGACAATTCCCAACGACCTCGGTATAATTCTGGATCGCTAGTGCGCCATTTTTCACATCGCTGGTGAGATAGCTGTTTGACATCTCACCAGTGATGTAAAAACGACGCATCAGCGATCTCTGCACATCGTTAATGTTATCGGGATTGCTGGTGCGTCGTTATGTGTGACTGGACCTTTAGTCAGGACCTGCAGCTCTCTGGCACCCCCTATCCTGCTGGTCAACCCTGGTATTGCCAGAGGATAGGAAAGGAGCCTGGCTGCTCTAATTTATGTCGTCTACTGTGACACGTGATGTGACGGGATGTATATATACCACCAGTTCCTGCCAGGAAAGTATATATTCCTCGATCCAGTCACCCTCAGGCCCACAATATCACACAAATACAAAAATGTTATGCTGCCACCACTGATCTCTTTCAGGACGATCAGTCACCTGTCTGGTAACGTGAAAAGAACAGCAGGGAGGACGTGCTGAGCTAGCTCATAGAACAAGAAGAACAAAACTAAGTAAATTGATTAAGTTTACTCCAAAAGTTGGCAGTGTTTACAAAAGATGTACAAGATTTTACAAAAGAGACAAGTTACATTTGCTTGCCTCACACAGGGGCTCGGTTTTGTGGATCCACCCAGCTTCACAAGACTTTAAAAACTTCATTTTTCATATTTTGGTATTAGGAGGGGGCCCCATATCCAAAATATGAACACCATGTTTACCCTCAGAATATTTAATGAAGATGGATACCAAATATATTTCTGATGTTCAGAAGGCTACAACTCATTTCCTAGGTTTCTGATGGTTTCACAGATCTCTAAGAGGTACCATTGAATCGGCGAAAATATAAATAATCTGATCATATTATTTGTGTGTGTGTGGCATGAACGGATCTTATTAAATTTGACATTAACAAAACTATCTTTTAAGACAAAGAACCTTGGAGGGAAAAGACAAAAGACTTTTGCTTCGTTTCAGGTATTTATGACTCTGCCAACCATAAATACTGGATAGGGGAGGGGGAGAGAGAGAGGGGGGGAGAAAATTTGATCTACAGAAACCCGTAATGAGGAAAGGTCTTATGTCAGTTTTGGCTGACTTTTCCAACATCTTAAAATAATGAGAAAAAATCATCTTTTCCTTACAGTGATCGGTTGTAATGATGTCAGTTAGCTATTTAGTGACAGCTAGTCTTCATGTCAGGAGGCGGGATCACTAGTGAGCGTGAAAACTGAATTAGTCCTTACCGGTAATTCCTTTTCTTGGAGCCTTCCACGACAGCATTGGAGGATGTCGTCCACGCCCTATTGGGGGACAGGAACACAGAGAGGTTAAAAGCCCCTCCCCTTCCTCCGCACTCCAGTGTATTATCAAGATCACCTGAAGACATGGATTACCTGATACACCTGAATCCAAAATCGACAATAAGGGGGGGAACTGATGCTGTCGTGGAAGGCTCCAAGAAAAGGAATTACCGGTAAGGACTAATTCAGTTTTCTCCCATCGCCTTCCACGACAGCATTGGAGGAATACCACCGATACTCCTCAGGGTGGGACAACTGCCTGTAGGACTTTCCTACCAAAGGACAGATCCCGACTAGAGGACAGATCTAACCTATAGTGGCGAGAAAAGGTGTGGAGGGACGACCACGTAGCCGCTCTGCATATCTGCTCAGATGAAGCTCCAGCCCGCTCCGCCCAGGATGTAGCAGCAGCCCGAGTGGAATGAGCCTTCAACCCCACCGGAGGAGCAAGGTCTTGAGCGACGTAGGTCGAACAGATCGCCTTCTTGATCCAGGAAGCGATGGTAGCCTTGGAAGCCTTCTTCCCTTTGTTTTTCCCAAAATGCTGAACAAACAGGTTCTGATCTAATCTCCAGGAAGCGGTCACTTGGAGATAGTGGAGGACGGACCGACGGACATCCAAGGTGTGAAACACTGCCTCAGCTGCATTAGCAGGAGAATGACAAACGGACGGGAGCACCACTTCCTGGGACCGATGAAAATCCGACACAACTTTAGGAAGGAAGGACGGATCCAACCGAAGCGTAATGCGATCATCGGAAACCACGAGGGAAGGCGCCTGGATCGAGAGCGCCTGCAGTTCCCCAACTCGCCTGGCCGAAGTAATGGCTACCAAAAACGCCGTCTTGTGAGAGAGAGATGGAAGGGAAGCAGCAGACAAGGGCTCAAAGGGATCCCGAGAAAGCCCATGAAGAACAATGTTCAAATCCCAAGTAGGGACGGAAGGCCGAAGCCTAGGACGCAGTCTACAAGCAGAGGTAAAAAATCGTTTGATCCATCGATGGCCAGCAAGATCCTGATCAAACACGGCACCGAGAGCTGAAACCTGGACCTTAAGGGTGCTCGGCTGAAGGCCCAAATCCAAGCCTCGCTGCAAAAAATCCAAATTGAGAGCCACATTAAAATGATGGATATCAGGAATGGAAGGAGCACACCAGGACAGAAAGCGTTTCCAAACCTTCCCGTAAATGGCGTTCGTCACGGGCTTCCTGCTCTGCTGAAGCGTGCGGATTACAGCTTGGGAGAGGCCCTTGGCCGTCAGGATCTCGGCCTCAACAGCCAGGCCGCCAGATTGAGCCACTGCGGGTCCGGGTGAAACAGAGGACCCTGGGATAGCAGGTCGAGGTTGTGGGGCAACCGAATCGGACCCTCCAGGCATAGGTCGTGGATAGCGCCGTACCATGCCCTTTTGGGCCACAGGGGAGCCACCAGGATAGCCGTCACCCCCTCCGCCCGAATCTTCTGCAACGTCTTGGGGAGCAGCGGGATCGGAGGAAACGCATACACCAACCGGAAGTCCCAGCGATGGGCGAAGGCGTCCAGCCCCAGAGGATGGTCCGACCGACTCAGGGAAAAATACGTCGGCACCTTGGCATTGGCTCCCGATGCAAACAGGTCGATTGAAGGGACTCCCCACCTGTCCGTGAGAGAGCGAAACACGTCCGGATGGAGGCTCCATTCGCCAGGGTGGACCTCCGTGCGGCTCAAGAAATCTGCCTGTACATTGGCCATTCCCTTCAGAAGTACTGTCGAGGAGGAGAGAAGATGGGGTACTGCCCCCAAAAAGAACAGTCTTGCCAGCCCCTGCAAGTGTAAGCCACGAGTACCGCCTTGGTACCGCAAGAAAGCAACCGTAGTCACATTGTCTGACAGGACCTTGACCTGATGACCCCGGAGAACGTGAGCTGCAGCAAGAAGCGCTTCCTCCACTGCCAGAAGTTTGAAGACTGGCGACTGACCGAGCGACTCCAAATCCCCTGGAACGGTGTGCAAACTACCATCGTGCCCCAACCCGAACCGCTGGCATCAGTGGGAATGGAGGTCACAGGAAGGTGTCTGGGATTCATCCCCAGGAAAGCGAGATTACCACTCGCCCCGGGGTCCGGACCCACGAGTTTAAGGAATCCTGACGTCTGACCCAGGAACTCAGTATGTGTTCCTGGAGCAGTCGGGAAGGAGCCTGAGCCCATGTTACTGACTGAATGCAGGCCATCATGGCCCCTAACAGGGACATTGCTTCCCGCAAGGAGGGCGACCCCCCCTGCCCGGAGGCGGGTCAGATTCACGCGGCGCAAAAGCTGATATTCCGCAGGAAGGAACAAGGTCTGTCTGGAGGAGGCCAGCAAGACTCCCAAAAATTGACGTCTGGTTGCAGGCACCCGTTCCGATTCCCAAAGATTGGGTACCCATCCCAGGGACTGAAGAATCTCCAATGTGTTGGAGACCTTTGTGCGCAGAAGCGCTGCCGAAGGAGCCACCACCAACATGTCGTCTAAATAGGGAAGCATACATATCCCCTGGGTCTGGATGAATGTGATCGCTTCCCCCATGAGTTTAGTAACCTCTGGGGCCGACGAAATCCCAAAGGGCAGCACATTAAGCCGAGAATGGACCGTCCCGCCTGCCCCGGAGATCGTGAATCGCAGAAAGCGCTTGTGGGACGGGTGAATGGGGACATGAGAATACGTGTTCTGGAGGTCCACAACAACCTGGAGTAGCGCCCCTGGCCCTCCTCTCCAGGAGGAACCGGGGACCCCACACCCGAATCCAACATGTGTCGCAGACCCGACAAGAAAAACCGTGCGAGAGTTCCCCTGAGGAAGGGAGAGGACTCGAAGACACGGAGGGGCTGGCTCTCGAATTCCAAGCGTAGACCCTCCCAAATGGTCGAGAGGATCCAAGGGCACAAGGAGATTGCTTGCCACTGTGGCAGAAACCGCAGGAGCCGCCCCGCAATGGGGAAGGCGACCTTGTTTAGGAGCGGCTGGTGATGCCGCTGCTGGGGGAGCAAGATATTACGGGTCTTGTTCCCATACTGGAATGCCCAGCGACCAGACTTACCCTTCCCTTTAGACTGGGAGGGTTGGCTGCGCTCAGGCCAAAAGGACTGCCTCCGAAAGGGCTCCTGTTCCGGGAGACACCTTTTCCAGGATGTCATCCAATGCCCTTTGCAAGGGGAGGCCACACAGCTGGAGCTTAGACGTGAACTCCTCATTCCACCTTGTAAGCCACACTGCCCTGCGAGCTGTGTTAGCCAACACTGCGCACACTGGCGCCAACACGGAACGACTCAGCAGAGGCATCGGCCAGGAAGCCCATAGCCCGTCTCAGAAGTGGAATGGAGTCCAAAGCTCCTTCCTGGGAGTACCCTGCAGGATAAATTCTCCCAGCTGGGTGAGCCACTTAAAGAGAGACCTGCTCACATGTAGAGGAAATGTACACCGTTAAAGACATAGCTGCCGCCTCCCAGGATCTGTTGAGGAAACTCTCCATTTTACGAACGAGGGGGTTCTTCAACCGGGAGGAATTTTCAAAGGCAACGTGGTCTTATATGCTAAGCTTCCCAAAAGGAATACTGCCATAGACCTTCATGTTAGAAGTCCCATTGACTTTATAGAGACTTCCATAGAGATTCCCATTGGGTCTCTCATGAGGTCTCCCATCCAGCCCGTGACTGAGGCTCCTGCTGCTTAGCCTCAACAGTGTGTCAAGGGCATGCACAATGGGTTTACAATAGCAGCTGATTGCTACCCTGGCCACCTGGATGTCCACCTTCGGGACCTCCCAGACAAAGTCATCACCCTCCAATCCACTCGGATGGGGTGAGCCGCTTAGCCTTCAGGCCTCTGAACATTTAGTCCTGCACAGAAGAAGGGGATTCCACCACCTCTACTCCCATGGTACAATGGACAGTGTCCACCAATGCACCCATGGCCTCTGTGGAAAAATAGTAGTGTCCAGATTCTCGTGTCTGGACAGAGGCAACAGCGGCAATATCCTCGCCGTCCTCTAACGCTGAGCTCTGGCCAGCCTCCATGAGATCCACAGAGTCACAATCCTGGAGCTTCCTCTCTTACGGAGGGGAAGGCCCGGAAGCTACAGCAAAACCCCGCAGTGCCGAGATAGAAGCCTGCACCTCTTCCCTAATGGATTGGAGCTCCTCAAGCAAGGATGGGGAGTCCATCCTGACAACCCTGTCAGTCATGGCCGACACCTTGTTGTAGGAAGAGGGACATTTTGTGCCGCAGCCACATTATTGCTCCC
>JARQOC010000007.1:30645928-30663564 GCA_033576535.1 Allobates femoralis | reverse complement strand
TCAGGGGATCTACTGCATGTATATGATACTCCTGTTTTATCCCAAGGCAAGGGTTCTGATAAGCCCCAGCCTATATGTAAACAATTGGAGCTTGCGGAGTCTCTTTTAGACTGTAGTGATGATCGGCATTTGCTATATACATCGCCAGCATAAGAGGAACCAAGTTGTTAGACCTAGTGTACCCGGAGGACCGAATAGTGAACCACACGCTTCGGGTCGCGGGAAAGTTTACCGCGATGGACGCCTGCAGTCACATCTTTCCGGATTATGCACATCCGGTATTTGACCCGCATGGAAGAGGAGAGTGTAGCGCACGCCAGCGCCGCCTCCTCTATCAGCACACAGCACAGAGAGGATATAAGGATGTGACTGGGGGAGGTGGGTGCCACCATCCACTGAGAATTAGGGTGAGAGGGGGAGTATCAGGACCCTACCCTGGGTGCCTGGGGCTGAGGACCAAGCCCTACATCATAGCTGTGCACTCCTGATAAACCCATCACTGCATCTCTGATGGGGGAAACGCATTGAGTGGCTGACTTCAGGACAAGATGAGTACATATGTGATATATATGTGACTGAAGTGTAATATTTGCTTTGCTTGACATTGGTCCTGCCTGGTCACTGAAGCAACTGGGGAAAGAAAAAAGGGGGATACTTTGTTGTATCCTTTTTTAAATCAGATAGTTTTTATTCAGTTTTAAAACATATATAACTTTTTAAACATATATAAAACACATACTTAGACATTACAACAGTAATGTATAAAATCCCTCAACCCCATCCCACCCCTCTCCCAACCTACCCCCTCCCCTTTCCCGGTCCATTGATATACTCCTTTCAAGCAGAGAAAAATGGCATAAACGTAACAGTGAATACACATTACCCAGCAATCAATATAGCAACCACAGATCCCCAGTACCACAGATTAGATTCCGGAGTGGTTAGCCATCTGCTGACAGTGCCTGAAGGCCCATTCATCCTGCCCATATTTTATCAAACACATTTGGTCTTTCCCGTTTAGTGTAGATCAGTTTTTCCCTATGAACAATTAAGTTTAGTTTTCGTATATATTCTCTACGTGTGGGAGCCACATCCGAGGTCCAATGTAGTGCTATCAATTTCCTAGCTATATAGAGCATTCTAGCAACCGCAAGTCGTATATAGTCATCCCCTCCAACCTCCTCCACATAGCCCAGCACACAAACTGTCGGATCCCTGGGGACATCCTGCTCCGTAGCCATATGTATTAGATTAAGAACCACAATCCAGAACACCTGAAGGCGAGGACACGTCCAGAACATGTGGAGTATGTCAGCACCCTCCAGTGTGCACCTGGGGCAACATGAAGTCTGTCTCAAGCCTTTGTCAAATAACCACTTAGGTGTCCTGTATACCCTATAGAGGATATACAGCTGAGACAGACGGCCCGGCTCACTCAGTGATAGTCGAGGAGTCATGTTCAGTATAGATTCCCAATGATCCGCCGTTATACCATCTATTTGTTGTTCCCACTTCTCCAATGCCCGTATTGGGTGTCCCGACAAACTAGTTGACAGGAGCCCCCCATACACAAAGGAGATGATTCCTTTAGTAGAGGTCTGGATACCCATCATGGTAACAATAGCATCCTGATGTATAGCAATATTGCATATGTGAGTCTGTGCGGTATATGCATGTCTGACCTGTAGGTACTGGTAGAACGAGGAGTGTGGGAGCGAAAATTCACCTCTTAATGCTTCGAATGTTTTAAAGACTTTTCCCTCCACCAGCTGTGAAAGCCACCAGATGCCCACACGACGCCAGTGTGCGAACCCCTTCAAGGCCTGCAGTTGTGGTAAATGTGGGTTATCCCAAATAGGAGCATAACGTGTAAAACCTACAATTCCTCTCAGACTCTTCATCTTATCCCACACTTTAACCATGAGCCTCACCGTGGGAACCTTAGACATCCACTTTCTCAAACCATCAGACTCCAGTTTAGACAGCAGAGGTCCCCTACCCGCCAAAAATTGGAGAATATCTCGACCTCCCCCCTGTCTCTTGGCCGTGCACTCCGCACCCCCCGCCATATGTTGACACTGTGAAGATATAAAGTAGAGCCACGGGTTGGGCAACGCCAGACCTCCCTCCTCCTTACTCCTTTGCAAATGTTCCAGCTTTATCCTAGCGCACTTCTTCCCCCAGATAAGTTCCCTAAATAATGCATTAATTTTGAAAAATCTGTTATGCGGAAGCCATATTGGGGAATTATGCAGGACGTACAGAAGCTGAGGCATGACTACCATCTTCAACAAGTTCACCCCCCCCACCACCGACAGGTGCAATTTGGCCCAGGCTTTGATCTTCTGTTTAATCTTATCCATCAGTGGCACGAGATTCAAACGCTCATAATCAGTGATGGTGCTAGATACAGTGATTCCCAAATATTTGAAGTTGTCTACAACCGGCACATAAGGTATGTCAATCACAGTTGGGTCCAGAGGCAGAATAGCAGATTTTTCCCAGTTTATAGTCAGGTCCGAAATAGCCCCAAATTGGGTAAGCAGCGTCATGGCACTACGCAAAGATTCGTCTGGGTCAGCCAGAAACAGAAGAAGATCGTCCGCATAGAGGGCTACCTTCTCCTCCATTTGTCCATACCTGAACCCCACTATGTCCTCATGGCGCCGTATTCTCGAAGCCAAGGGCTCTATCGCTAAGGCAAAGAGCAGTGGGGATAGCGGGCAACCCTGCCTCGTTCCCCTGTGAAGGGGAAAGCACCCAGACAGTGACCCATTTGCTCGTATTTTTGCCGTCGGCTGCGAGTACAGAAGCCTAATCCAGCCAAGGAAGCTGGGGCCAAACCCCATGCCCTCCAGCGCGGCAAAAAGATAAGACCACTCTACACTGTCAAATGCCTTGGCGGCATCCAGAGACAGAACTACCCGCCTCCCCACATTGTCCGCCCTCAACTGCATATTTAAATATAGGCGTCGGATATTAAGAGCCGTTGACTTGCGAGGCATAAACCCAGTCTGGTCCGGGTGCACCAATGACTCTACTACCTTTGAGAGGCGAATAGCTAACACCTTCGCTAACAGTTTAACATCAGCCGTCAGGAGTGAGATTGGCCTGTAGGACGCCGGGGACTCAGGATCCTTGTCCTTTTTTGGCAGAACCGTGATAATGGCCTCCCGCATAGATGGCGGAAGGGTCCCCTGCCGGAGACTGTCATTAAGTGTGTCCAGAAGCACAGGGAGCAGTATTGCCCCATACCTCTTATAGACCTCCACAGGCAGACCATCCATCCCCGGCGCCCTACCATTATTCATAGTGCCCAAGGCTACCTCCAATTCATCCAGGCTCAAAGGTTCGTCCAGTAAGGCCCTGTCTGCATCCGTAAGTCGCGGAAGCCCAGCCGCCCCCAGGAAATTCGCGATGTCAACCTCAGTCCCCTTAGAGTGTGAAGTATACAGGTCAGTATAGAATGCCTCCAAAGTCCCAAGTACTCCCGACTTTGTTGTATCCTAGCACTGGGCCACAATCCTGAACAAGGAATTGTTTGTTTTGTGTATGGTGGGAAACCTACATGGGAAATGGTGGGTGTATTGAGTTCTAAACTACATATACCAGGTGGATGGATGAGGTTCAGTGACATACATTTTGAATGAGTATCTACCACACTGTATAACAGACATCTTTCCCATGAGATTATATAATATGTGATGAGAATACCGCCATATTTTCGGTTGACAATTCCTAAAGTGGCCTTTTATCTCATACAACTGAGTTCAAGGGATTGACCCGGACTCTCAAGGATCAACCCCATTTTTCTAGGTTCACTGAGTATATTGGAACAAGGAGGAATCTAGAGGAAGATGCATGTATGACCCCCTCCCAGTTGCTAAATAAGGGTCAGCAGGGTGAGCCGTCGTGGTACGGGGACACCATCATCAAGGTTTTTACGTGTTGAAAACTCTGTTATCAAGCAGAGCAAGCCAGGGAAAGAATAGGGTCATCACCCCCTTTCTGTGTGTATCAAATGTTCGGCTGTACAGGTTGGGACTAATCGTTCCCTTGGTTTTAAAGAAATCAATAAAAGTTACATTTTAGAAGTAATACCTTTGCTGAAAAATATTGAATACAATAGGATTACTTACATCTTTTCATTCGGTGAGCATACGTTTTGGACTCAGCGGCAATATACTGCTTCCAAAATGCTGCAATTCCTGACTGTGAGCACAAACCCTCAAGGAGAGGAACCACCAACTCCAAAGGGTGGATGTCAACTTTATGTGCAAGAAAGTTCCTGGACATATTTAACTTGGTATGTGCATCATAAGAAGCTTATATTTAAAAGAACAGGTATCTAGCTACAGTATATGCTGCATATCTCATTTGGTCCCCTTTTTCTACTACTCATACAGATGCTCCAACATATGAAGCATTGCATTCAATCTTATTGCGACATCACAACTCGTGGTATTTGGACTCGTCAATGTGACCCCTTTGGCGCCTTATCTTGATTCTGTAATGGAGTATTTTTAATATATATATTTTTGGCAACTGTGTACAATTATCAGTAATAATAAAGCTTGCAATATTTGTTTGAATATGAATTTATGGTAATTGAGAAATTGTCTTACCTTTGAGACTAATTTGTAGGATTTTGTATAATTATAGGTATTCTCTAGTGTTTGCATTTTGTAATAGGAATTTATTATGGGTCCATATTTGGCAACTATAGTGTGCTTTTGTAAAGCCTTGAAGGCATGCCTCATCATGTAAGAATGGTTGAACTGCACAGACAATCTCCTCGCAATAGCCACAATCTTTAAGTGAGAATATTTCCGAAATCTTGCTTGAATAAATTGAGGACATGCACCATGTGATGAGCATGAGTTACTTTGCTCAAATTTAGTGGTTCCAGAATGACTGTTGTAAGTGACAATTCCCAGTTGCAGTTGACCTGGAACTATCAAGCATGAAATTTGCTGCTTGATGTAGCAACTTATCTGCTGTATAGATTGACGCCTATGCTCGCAAGCTGTTAAACAACTTTACATTGCTTAACCTTACAAGAGTGAAAAAAAAACGAGGGTGGGTAAGGAGAGGAGGAAACTGTGCCCTATTTCTGTTGTGAATGGGGTCATGATCATTGAGTAAGACGTAGAGAAGCAGTGGAACCAGACCTACCTTCCTACTGTGAAGAGGCTTCACCATTTGTAGTGCTGCATCACTGCCACTCAAATGATTCACCCAGTGGGTAGTGAAGTATACTTTCCATGTTCATTGTTACTACTTCATATGTCTGCACTGCACTGTGCAATAGCATACAGTGGGCACTCCATTCTGTGAGAAGTAATTATGGGTATTTGTGAGCAAGGCTAAATGCATGACAATTTTTTTTTTTTTAAAGACCATGAACTTCACTAAGTGATACAGAAGCAAATGTGCTAACAGTATTCAGTCCGCTACACTAAGTATTGGAAGACTGAGAGGAGGAGCTGGGGGAGGGGCTAATTATGTGAACACTGTTGTTTTCCATCTACATGCTGATGCTGTAAATGTGGTGAAGGAGAAGAGCCCTGAAGGATACTCTTACATGTCCAAAAGATATTGATTGTGATAAAGTGCAATTCACTTATGTTTTTGATGAAAGTGTTTGGACTTCTTCTCTATACTACCAGCATCGGTCATTTTAGTTTTTAAAGTGAGTTGTTGCTCAACTATTGTCAAGCTGGCTTTACCCTCCTCTCCTCTCCCCCCTCCTATAAATTCAATATCTATTATTTGCAGACTGCTACACTCCTCTTCAGTGCTGCAGTTCTATAATACGCAGTAAAGATTTGCCTAATGTTTCTAGTGCTGTCTTTCCTTTTAGCAATTGCTGATTTATGAGCTCTTGACATCTTCTCACTACCCTGAATCACCCTATAATGGCTGCTGCGTTCCCTGCCACGTCTGTTATACAGGCTATGATAGTCCTTCCTGGTTTGTTGCATTTTTGATGCACTTGCACCTTGTGATGTGATAGCTACAAGGTACAGGGAAATCCTGTGTGGCCACGGCGGAGGTTGTAAGCCACCTATGGCTGAGGCAATCTTCTGCAATGTGTAAAATGATGAACGACTTTTTATTTACGATTCGTATAATTTGAATTGTAAATTGTTCTAATGTTCAGGGACAAGCATACTTCCAAGAACTCATCAGTCAATGTTAATAGATCCAATTGGTTCACTCCTCTTTAATAAAGATTGAATGATAGAAGGAGAGGTGTTAGAATGCGGTGCTAGGTTTCTTTAATAAAGATTGGAATCACACTTTTTCCCAATTGCCGATAGAGAAATGTTACTGCCATGTCTGCAATAGTCTATTCTATGAAAATATAAATAATTTAAGCCATGTGGTAAAGTAAAAAATTCTAAACCTCAAAATTGACACTTTTTGATACCTTCACCTTTTATAAACATTGCAAATAGTAAGGCATTAAAATGTTTGTGCCTCAAAGTAGTATCCTTAAAGTCTACAACTCGATATGCAAAGAAAAAAAAGTCTTAATACTCCCGCATCGATACAAAAATATAATCACATTTTTTGTTTTTACAAAGTTTAGAATTTTTTAAAGTGCCACTCTTTTTTTTTGTATTGCACTGCTGGAGTGGTGATTTTAATCTAATTACCCTGCTACCTGTCGTATACTCGCCCTATGGCGGCTTTGTCTTCCTATCACCCCCACTCCTGTCGGTTTTTGGCAATTTGTTGCCTGTCTTTCCAGTATTTGCTGGGGTGAGCCAGAGGTAAAAAATCAATACAACTCTATAGGAGCCTCATTCTGGCTCCTATAGAGCCAAGGTATTGAGAGCTTGTGATGTAATTTCTGACCAGTCAGAAGTTATGGGCACAAGATGACACCGTGGGCCCAGAGCAGCGGAGAAAAAGAATGAAAACGTCAAAGGGCAATTATAAGAAGAATTAGGTGGATTACATTTAAAGCACCAGTCTAGCGTGGAACAAAAAATGCCTGAGTGGTGTTTTAAGCTGCTAAATTATTAAAAAATATATTTATACAAATAAAATAGTTGGAGCACACATAGAGTGATATCCTCTTAGTTTAGCCACCAGGTGTCCCCCTTCTATGGAAAGACTCACCTGGTCAGGTTGTATGAGCCACAACCAACTTTGACAGCTCTCTGTCAAGAAATGGTTAAAAAGCAAAAACTAAGATTGGCTGCAGATTTAAAAGGTTAAAGGATATGCACAGTATATAAGTTATAGGCAGATGTAGAAAACAAGGCAGTGTTAGCAGTTTATTTTTATCAACAAAATGCAAAGTGAATAAAATAATTCTAAAATCAAGATTTCTCACTGTAGAGTGCTTCTGATTTGGCTTTTATCCCAAGTCATGTGGCAAGGCTCATTAACCCCTTCACCCCCGGGCGATTTGCCATTCTCCTGTGTATAGACCTGCAGCTGCACATCTGTGCACAGGAGAAATAATCACTTTCTGTGGATTCCGGGTGGTTGCCAGACATCCACAGGAAGTGATTCCAGACAGTTTCCGGTCTCATCACAGGAGCTTGGGCTGTCAAGATAACTTTCAAAAGTCCCATGATCACATTGACATCATGGGTCCTCCAATGCCGGTGGGGAATGGCGCGATCTCCGCCGTTGGTGCTTTTGATCACGCTGTCAGTGATTGACAATGTGGTCGATATATAAGTCCTTGGTCGTGAAGGGGACAAAGGGTTGGTATTGACTTTTAGGACTGCTACTTCCAATATGTGGCACCTAGTATTCAAGCCCTCTTCCTCTGTGAAGACGCTATATTTTGTAGTCACTATAGCTGTTAAATTGGTAAAAAAGTGATATGATGGAAGCCTGAAATACATAATAATAATAATAATAATTATAATAAAAAAAGTATTGCATGGAAAAACAAAATAAAAGTCTTTGCACTTTTCATTAACCACACTGCATGTGGAATCAAGCATAGTAGTACAGCAAGACACAAAGCACATGGTGGTGCTCTTTCAGAAAGCAGTCCAGGCGATGCAAAAAAAAAGAAAAGATAAATTAAGAAACTCAGTGAAAGTATAAAAAGTCTTCCTTATTCATATAAAAAATAAAAACATACAGCCACAGGAGAACAAGCAAGGAACAATAAATAGCAGTTTTACATGCTCTCATGTAGTGTTTGACAGCGCGATCCAAAGGGTTAACACCACCGATAAGATCGTGATCCAATCGGTGGTGCTAGCTACACATCTCCGGTGATGAGATCAACTGAAATGTGGGGGGAGGATGCAAGCTCAGTGTGTGAACTCGCAATAGGGGGCGGAACACGACCAGGGATGTGTTATTAAATCCTTGGTCGTGAAAGGGGTTAAAGAGGTTTTCCTCTACTAATGTGACCCCCTTTTTTTGCCCTAACTATTCCTTACTAACATTTTCCCAATATATGGGTGCATCTCAATAAATTTGAATATACTCAACATATGCAGAAATAAACACTTGAAATAGATCACTCTGTAATGACTCTATATAATATATGTATTTCACTTTATGTATTTGATGCGGCCAGGGCTAGGGGGTACTCTGTCACCGGGGCTGCAGAATAGGGAGTCACGGGTGGACGGGATCCCGGTGGATCCAGGTGGAGCTATTACCTCAGGGCAGCGGTGATAGAAATGTGTGGATGAGGGGAGTAGTGGTAGGTGTTGGTGCTGCAGTTCTTACCCCTCTGCTGAGCTGCTAATGATGCTGAGCCCTCCGGGCACCACAATAAGAATCACAGGGTCCCAATTCAGCTTTACTCCACTTTAATAAGTACCGGCAGATGATGATGGTGTACGGTACAGTCACCAGCTCCAGGTTCACTGTTATGGAGTCTCTAGATGTCTAATTTATTGAATGGCACCTGTTCTACCTATCCTGCTCCTGTACCCTTTTCCCTTTGGTAAGTACCTTTATTGTTGTTCTAGCTTTGATCTTCTGAGCTACAGACTGGAATTGGACCAACTGAGCAGGGCATGTAACTGGTGGGGCAGGGCTGGTCTCTGCGATTGACATCTGTCTGGGCACACATGCTCAGATTAGACTTCACTCTCATCTTACAGTTGTGGCCAAAAGTATTGACACTCCTGCAATTCTGTTAGATAATACTCAGTTTCTTCCCGAAAATGATTGCAATCACAAATTCTTTGGAATTATTATCTTCATTTAATTTGTCTTCAATGAAAAAACACAAAAGAGAATGAAGCAAAAAGCAAAACATTGATCATTTCACACAAAACTCCAAAAATGGGCCAGATAAAAGTATTGGCACCCTCAGCCTAATACTTGGTTGCACAACCTTTAGCCAAAATAACTGTGATCAACCGCTTCCGGTAACCATCATTGAGTTTCTTACAATGCTCTGCTGGAATTTTAGACCATTCTTCTTTGGCAAACTGCTCCAGGTCACTGATATTTGAAGGGTGCCTTCTCCAAACTGCCATTTTTAGATCTTTCCACAGGTGTTCTATGGGATTCAGGTCTGGACTCATTGCTGGCCACCTTAGAAGTCTCCAGTGCTTTCTCTCAAACCATTTTCTAGTGCTTTTTGAAGTGTGTTTTGAGTCATTGTCCTGCTGGAAGACCCATGACCTCTGAGGGAGACCCAGCTTTCTCACACTGGGCCCTACATTATGCTGCAAAATTTGTTGGTAGTCTTCAGACTTCATAATGCCATGCACACGGTCAAGCAGTCCAGTGCCAGAGGCAGCACAGCAACCCCAAAACATCAGGAAACCTCCGTCATGTTTGACTGTAGGGACCATGTTCTTTTCTTTGAATGTCTCTTTTTTTCTCCTGTAAACTCTATGTTGATGCCTTTTCCCAAAAAGAGAGAGCATTCTTCCAAAACATTTTAGGCTTTCTCAGGTAAGTTTTGACAAACTCCAGCCTGGCTTTTTTATGTATCGGGATAAGAAGTGGGGTCTTGCTGGGTCTCCTACCATACAGTCCCTTTTCATTCACGGGTTGACACTGTTGTACCCTTGGACTGCAGGGCAGTTTGAACTTGTTTGGATGTTAGTCGAGGTTCTTTATCCACCATCCGCACAATCTAGCATTGAAATCTCTCATCAATTTTTCTTTGGCGTCCACATCTAGGGAGGTTAGCCACAGTGCCATGGGCTTTAAACTTCTTGATGACACTGCGCACGGTAGACACAGGAACATTCAGGTCTTTGGAGATGGACTTGTAGCCTTGAGATTGCTCATGCTTCCTCACAATTTGGTTTCTCAAGTCCTCAGACAGTTCTTTGGTCTTCTTTCTTTTCTCCATGCTCAATGTGGTACACACAAGGACACAGGACAGAGGTTGAGTCAACTTTAATCCATGTCAACTGGCTGCAAGTGTGATTTAGTTATTGCCAACACCTGTTAGGTGCCACAGGTAAGTTACAGGTGCTGTTAATTACACAAATTAGAGAAGCATCACATGATTTTTCTAAGGGTGCCAATACTTTTGTCCACCCCCTTTTTTATGTTTGGTGTGGAATTATATCCAATTTGGCTTTAGGACAATAGTTTTTGTGTTTTTTTCATTGAAGACAAATTAAATGAAGATAATAATACCAAAGAATTTGTGATTGCAATCATTTTCAGGAAGAAACTGAGTATTATCTGACAGAATGGCAGGGGTGTCAATACTTTTGGCCAACACTGTACATGGCACAGGATACACTGAGACTGTTGTATCACAAAGGAGACACTGAGAATGCTTTATGTACATCACATAAGAGACATTGTGACAGCTGTATACATCAAATAGGAAACACTAAGACTACTGTATACATCAAATAGGAAACACTGAGTCTTCTGTATATCAGCTGTCAGCTATCACTCACACCCATTGCATACATAGAATGTGTTCCCTACAAGAGCGCTGTTATCCAGACTGTTTTGGTAGTGGCCTATTTTACCAAGAATATCCATTGACACAATTTGCAGTAGAATGTCATCCGATTCCTCCAATATCAGCTGACATTACTTTAGTGCTAGTGGTGCCTTAAGCTTCATTAAATTGGAATTTATTCTCCTATACAATCTGAACTCTAATAGTTGTAACACTATTAACCTCCCTGGCAGTATGATTATGTCAGGAATTTTGTGCTAAAAGCGGTACCATTTTTTTGCATGGAAATTTGGTGTTATGTACTGTCGGCCTGCAATTCTTAGTAATTACCTGATCAAAGAAGACTCTAGTAGACCTCTCAGATGTGATAAAGTTTGAAACATAAAATCATGAATTATAATTAAATAAATAATATAATTTTATTCAATAATCAATAATCTTATACCTGGCGGTATGATTATGTCTGGAATTTTGTACTAAGGGTAATTTCACACTAGCATTTTTTTGAAATTGCGGCAGATGCGGTGAAAAAAAACGCATCTGCCGCGATTGCCGCATAGCCGCCGCATAACCGCTGCACTTGCGGCGCGGTTGCGGTAATCGCCATAGTAAGTATAGGGGGACTTGCGGCAGGTGCGGCAAGTGCGGTTTTGCACTTGCGGCAGGTGCGGCTGCGAAAAAAACCGCGGTCATTGCGAGCGCCCTTGCCCCGCAAACAAAGCCACCTACATGCCCCCCTCTACCCCGCCATCCTGAGCATGGGGCTGTAGTGTACACCGCTATGGTATACTACAGCCTCATGCCCAGCCCCGCTCCCCTCTCCTCGCCGCCGGCATGGGGCTGTAGTGTACACCGCTATGGTATACTACAGCCCCATGCCCAGCCGCCTGTCCGCCCCGCTACTCGCCGCGCCCACTACCCGCCTGAACCCCGCGGAGGCGAGGGGAGGCAGACGGGGCAGAAGAGAGGGGTTGCTCCGGAGCACTGTGTCACCAGGCGGTGACAGCAGCGGCTACGGAGCAACCCCTCTGTTCTGCCCCGTCTGTCTCCCCTCGCCGGCCCGCCACCCCACTGTACACTAACCACCCCACCACCTACTACCCTCAGCCACCCCCTAAGCCCCCGCCGCCACCCCCTAAGCCCCTGCCGCCCCCTAAGTCCCCGCCGCCGTCGATCACTTACATGCCTTCATCTCATCATCCGTCCGATCCAGGAGTCCTCCGTCCGGCCCAGGCGTCTTCTTCGTCCGGCCCCGGGGGTCTTCTGTCTTCTTTCCGCCATCTCCGGGTCCTACGTCCTCTTCACTTCCCATAGACATAGAATGGACGAAAAATCATCCATTCTATGTCTATGGGAAGTGAGGCGCTATTCTGATTGGTCACCGTCAGCACTCAGCGACCAATCAGAAGAGCGCCTCACTTCCCATAGAGATACATAGCGGTGTTTGGGCGAATTTATGGCCGTGCCCCTGGTTCTATTTTCGGCCACGGGGCTCGGCTCTGATCGGTCATTCCACGGGGCGGGAGACTCGCTTTGCGGCCATTGCTCGCGCCTTAGCAATGCCTCACAATCATTGCGAGCCGTTGCTGATGCGCGAGCAATCGCTGCTAAGCCGCCATTGCGAGTCTCCGGCCCCGTCGAACGACCGACCAGAGCCGAGCCCCGTGGCCGAAAATAGAACCAGGGGCCCGGCCATAAATTCGCCCAAACACCGCTATGTATCTCTATGGGAAGTGAGGCGCTCTTCTGATTGGTCGCTGTGTGCTGACGACGACCAAGCAGAATAGCGCCTCACTTCCCATAGAGATAGAATGGACGATTTTGAGTTTCAAATTTACCGCTTAAAGTGAGGTGCTTTTCTGATTGGTCGCTGTGTGCTGGCGGCGACCAATCAGAAGAGCGCCTCACTTCCCATAGAGATACATAGCGGTGTTTCGGCGAATTTATGGCCGGGCCCCTGGTTCTATTTTCGGCCACGGGACTCTGCTCTGATCGGTCGTTCCACGGGGCCGGAGATTCGCTTCGCGGCCATTGCTCGCGCCTTAGCAACGCCTCGCAATCATTGCGAGCCATTGCTGATAGCGCCTCACTTCCCATAGAGATAGAATGGACGATTTTTCGTCCATTCTATCTCTATGGGAAGTGAGGCACTATTCTGATTGGTCGCTGTGTGCTGACGCTGACCAATCAGAATAGCGCCTCACTTCCCATACACATATAATTGACGACTTTGAGTTTCAAATTTACCGCTTAAAGTCAGGCGCTTTTCTGATTGGTCGCCCCCAGCACACAGCCACCAATCAGAATAGCGCCTCACTTCCCATAGAGATAGAATGGACGAAAAATCGTCCATTCTATCTCTATGGGAAGTGAGGCGCTATTCTGATTGGTCGCCGCCAGCACACAGTGACCAATCAAAAAAGCGCCTCACTTTCCATAGAGAATCATAGCGGTGTTTCAAGCGAAGTATAGCCGGGCCCTTGGTTCTATTTTCGGCCACGGGTCTCGGCTTTCGTCGGTCGTCGCTGGCGCGGGAGACTCGCAATGGCCGCTTTGCGGACATTGCTCGCGCCCCTGCTACGGCTCGCAATGGCCGCGACGCGGCCATTGCGAGTCTCCCGCCCCGGCGACGACCGACGAAAGCCGAGACCCGTGGCCGAAAATAGAACCAAGCGCCCGGCTACACTTCGCTGGAAACATCGCTATTATTCTCTATGGGAAGTGAGGCGCTATTCTGATTGGTCGCTGTGTGCTGCCGCCGACCAATCAGAATAGCGCCTCACTTCCCATAGACAATAATAGCAGTGTTTCAAGCAAACTATAGCCGGGCCCTTGGTTCTATTTTCGGCCACGGGTCTCGGCTTTCGACGGCTATCTTTCTATGTATCTATTTTTTCTTTCTATCTATCTATCTATCTATCTAAAAAAGAGAAAAAAAACTGCACAGCACTCACAGACTAAATGTGAACTGGTGCCAGCAGGGACGCTGGGTCAAATAACTAGAAAAAGTTCTCTGCAGCACTCAGTTACTACCAATGACGTACAAATGCTAACAAGCTATATGTATATGAGAAAAAAGTTTAAAAACTTACGTTTTTTCAAAAAACTCAAAAATCTTATCTTTTTATTTCTGAAGTTCTTGGTACATACATTGGCCAATGTCTGCTTGCTCATCAACTGCGACAAAGTGACTTCAGGTCTGATGAGTCCTATCGCTGACATCCCTGTCCTCCTTGTCCACCCCCCACCTCTCAGTGGGCAGACTCCATCTTGACCCTAGATCACCTGTGGTCAATGAGGGTGCAATTGCAGCATGGAGCCAGCATCTCCATATGATACAAAAAAGAGAAAAAAAACTGCACAGCACTCACAGACTAAATGTGAACTGGTGCCAGCAGGGACGCTGGGTCAAATAACTAGAAAAAGTTCTCTGCAGCACTCAGTTACTACCAATGACGTACAAATGCTAACAAGCTATATGTATATGAGAAAAAAGTTTAAAAACTTACGTTTTTTCAAAAAACTCAAAAATCTTATCTTTTTGTTTCTGAAGTTCTTGGTACATACATTGGCCAATGTCTGCTTGCTCATCAACTGCGACAAAGTGACTTCAGGTCTGATGAGTCCTATCGCTGACATCCCTGTCCTCCTTGTCCACCCCCCACCTCTCAGTGAGCAGACTCCATCTTGACCCTAGATCACCTGTGGTCAATGAGGGTGCAATTGCAGCATGGAGCCAGCATCTCCATATGATACAAAAAAGAGAAAAAAAACTGCACAGCACTCACAGACTAAATGTGAACTGGTGCCAGCAGGGACGCTGGGTCAAATAACTAGAAAAAGTTCTCTGCAGCACTCAGTTACTACCAATGACGTACAAATGCTAACAAGCTATATGTATATGAGAAAAAAGTTTAAAAACTTACGTTTTTTCAAAAAACTCAAAAATCTTATCTTTTTATTTCTGAAGTTCTTGGTACATACATTGGCCAATGTCTGCTTGCTCATCAACTGCGACAAAGTGACTTCAGGTCTGATGAGTCCTATCGCTGACATCCCTGTCCTCCTTGTCCACCCCCCACCTGGTGGTGTTATTTGACCCAGCGTCCCTGCTGGCACCAGTTCACATTTAGTCTGTGAGTGCTGTGCAGTTTTTTTTCTCTTTTTTGTATCATATGGAGATGCTGGCTCCATGCTGCAATTGCACCCTCATTGACCACAGGTGATCTAGGGTCAAGATGGAGTCTGCCCACTGAGAGGTGGGGGGTGGACAAGGAGGACAGGGATGTCAGCGATAGGACTCATCAGACCTGAAGTCACTTTGTCGCAGTTGATGAGCAAGCAGACATTGGCCAATGTATGTACCAAGAACTTCAGAAATAAAAAGATAAGATTTTTGAGTTTTTTGAAAAAACGTAAGTTTTTAAACTTTTTTCTCATATACATATAGCTTGTTAGCATTTGTACGTCATTGGTAGTAACTGAGTGCTGCAGAGAACTTTTTCTAGTTTATCTATCTATCTATCTATCTATTTCTATCTATCTATGTATCTATCTATCTATGTATCTATCTATCTATCTATCTAGGGCGGCCGTCACACGGAACGATTTCTTGCCCGATATCGTTTAAGCGATCTCCTTTTTGATCGCTTATGCGATATCGGGCAAGAAATCGATGCATGTAATCAAGCGATTCACGATGTGAAATCGCTTGATCGTGACATCGCTGATCTGAGGTCCGGTTCTCAGATCTAGCGATGATCGATTTCACGATCTCCTTCATCGTGGTGTATAACACCACGATGAACGATCTCCCAGCGGCAGAGCCTATGCTGGGAGATGGTAACTATGGTACACGTCGGGTAACTAAGCGACGCGCGGCGCCTAGTAACCCGATGTGTACCATAGTAACCAGCGAGATCGCGGCTCCACATCGCTGGTGAGTCTGTCTGTGTGACAGCTCACCAGCGATGTGAGCGATATTGTAAGCGATTGCGCGTGCACGTGATCGCTTACAATATCGCTAAAGATATCTGTGCGTGTGACGGCCGCCTATCAGCTAGATAGATAGAAATAGATAGATAGATACATAGATAGATAGTAGTGATGGGCGAATCCTAAATTACTCGGACTCGCTTGACTCTACCGAGTCCGAGCCCGGGACTCGCTACTCGTTGCGAGTCTAGCGAGTCCAATGTTAATGAATGGGGAAGCGAATAATAGCGAGTAATGTGTGATTTAAAAATCGCAGATGTGTGTCGGAAAGCGCTCGCATTGCCGTGTCGGAAGCCCCACTGGCAACTGTATTTTGCTGCTGTCTCCGAGGCCAACGTCGCATGTGTTGGAGGCGAGGCAAGCGACTTTCTGCAGCAAACCACATGCTTTGTGCAAACAGGAAATAAGCCGACTCGAGCTTCCTGGCTGGACGCGCATAAAGTCACAGCGAGGAAGCATGGCTCCTGTCGACACCCTGCAATTAATTGCTCTGGTGGAGGCTCGGCCCCTGCTTTGGCTGCCCACTGACCCTGCATATGGGGATAATGTCCAGCGGACTACGGCCTGGAGGGAGATCGCACAGAGCGTTTTCCCAACGTTTCATCGTTGTGGCCATGATGTGCAGAGCAATATGGGTGAGTTAAATGTGTTCACACGTTATATTGCATTTACCGTATATAGTCGTGTATAAGCCGACCCGTGTATAAGCCGACCCCCCTACTTTAGCCCCAAAAAAGTGGGAAACCATATTGACCGCCATTCTTGTATACAGCGGCTATCACTGTTAGACATCCCCCCAGCAGAGTATACAGCTCCACCTGCAGAGTATACAGGCCCCCCCAGTGTGTATATATGCCACCGATATTAGGGTATACAGCCCCCCCGTGGGTACACAGGTCCCCCAGCACTGGCTATACATGGCCCCCAGTGATTATACAGGGCCCCTCATAGTAGGGTCTACAGCCCCCCCCCCTGGGTATACAAGACCACAAACATGGGTAACAGGGCCCCCGTTTGGGATACAGGGCCCCCGTGGCATACAGGGCCCCCATAGTAGGGTATACAGGGCCCTCAATGTGTTTAAATGGGGCCGTTGCATGGTTGCCTATATTTGGATGGGTTCACAATAAATACACTTAGTTTAAGGGCTGTTCCTCCTGGCTCTGAAGGGCCAGGGGGTTTTGGGGGGGATATAAATAACCACTAATGAGCGGGGTCTGGTGCCCGCACTATTACATTCTCTATGCATTGACATGTCCCTGCCCCATTTGTGAATTTTGGCCACGTGAGCTCAATGTCCGTAATGCTTTTTGATGATGTTCCACACTGTCGTTTCCATGTCCTTGTATACACATTTCACACACAACATGATTAAAATGTTATTGTTGAAATTTTTACACATACTTTTAGTGTTTCAAATGTTAAAGAGGTCTAAACCCGTTTGAAATCATTTCACAGTTTGACCACATTATGAACGCTGGAGGAGCTGCCGCGACCAATTTAAGCGGCAACACCGGAGGATCCTGGAGGGGGGGCCCGGAAGCTGGTCACGGCAAAAATATATTTCCACTATTTAACGGCTGTCATTTCTGGAACCGTGGCCCGTAGCCAAGGTATGTGTCTGCCGCACTGTTGTTTACTATTATTGTTATTATTATTTTTTAATATACGCCATTAGGGTTTCCCTGGGACTTACATGAAAAGGTTAAGACAAAAAAAATCCTGAAGACAATCAGCAACAGGTACAAAGAGGGAGAGG
>JARQOC010000007.1:30577376-30645828 GCA_033576535.1 Allobates femoralis | reverse complement strand
GCCCCTGCGACACCCGCAATTAATTGCTCTGGTGGAGGCTCGGCCCCTGCTTTGGCTGCCACTGACCCTGCGTATGGGGATAATGTCCAGCGGACTACGGCCTGGAGGGAGATCGCACAGGGCGTTTTCCCAACGTTTCATCATTGTGGCCATGATGTGCAGAGCAATATGGGTGAGTTAAATGTGTTCACACGTTATATTGCATTTACCGTATATAGTCGTGTATAAGCCGACCCGTGTATAAGCCGACCCCCCTACTTTAGCCCCATAAAAGTGGGAAACCATATTGACCGCCATCCTTGTATACAGCGGCTATCACTGTTAGACAGCCCCCCAGCAGAGTATACAGCTCCACCTGCAGAGTATACAGGCCCCCCCAGTGTGTATATATGCCACCGATATTAGGGTATACAGACCCCCCGTGGGTACACAGGTCCCCCAGCACTGGGTATACAGGGCCCCCAGTGGTTATACAGGGCCCTCATAGTAGGGTCTACAGGGCCCTCAATGTGTTATAATGCGCCGTCGCATGGTTGCCTATATTTGAATGGGGTCACAATAGTACACTTAGTTTAAGGGCTGTTCCTCCTGGCTCTGAAGGCCAGGGGGTTGGGTGTATATAAATACCACTAATGAGCGGAGTCTGGTGCCCGCACTATTACATTCTCTATGCGTTGACATGTGCCCTGCCCCATTTGTGATTGTGGCCACGTGAGCTCAATGTCCGTAATGCTGTTGATGATGTTCCACACTGTCGTTTCCATGTGCCTTGTATACACATTACACACACAACATGATTAAAATGTTATTGTTGATTTGTTCACATACTTTTAGTGTTTCAAATGTTAAAGAGGTCTAAAACCCGGTTTGAAATCATTTCACAGTTGACCACATTATGAAGCGCTGGAGGAGCTGCCGCGACCAATTTAAGCGGCAACACCGGAGGATCCTGGAGGGGGGCCCGGAAGCTGGTCACGGCATAATATATTGCCACTATGAACGGCTGTCATTTCTGGAACCGGTGGCCCGTATGCCAAGGTATGTGTCTGCCGCACTGTTGTTTACTATTATTGTTATTATTATTTTTTAATATAGCGCCATTAGGTTCCATGGCACTTTACATGAGGATAAGGGTTAACGACAAAAAACAGTCCATGAAGACAATCAGGTCATACAGGTACAAGAGGAGAGGACCCTGTCCACGAGGGCACACAATGTACGTATGAAGCTCTATAATGAGTGTGCTGGTTTACATACCCACACAGGGGTTTGTTTCTGCCATGGTGCAACACAATTCTATCACCTTTGGCAATGATCCAGGACATACACATTTATAGTCACATTGTGACGTTTGGACAAATAAGCAATGTTCTGCAGGGTGGTCAGACACAATGTTCCGTGACCTCACAATTAGCTATTATTGTTGGCATGTTTGTGGAACAAAGCCATGTTCTTCCCTCCAATGGCCTCTAAGGTCTGTGGCCCTGTCTGGTTTGCCTGTCATAAGCCTCAGTTGTATCAGTTCCTAATGGCCTCGACTTGCATAAGGGCCACATACATCCCTACACATTTAGTTGTGGGTGTTTTTTTCGGCAAAATAACGTTGCAAGGATATACCCCTTTTGCACTAAACTGTTTGTACACCATCCCAGATTGCTGACACATTCACACACATTTCAGAACATACCCTGTATCACTACAAATATGTGTGGTTCAGTTTTCCCATGGGTTTATTTGGGGCTGCAAGGTGATGGTATACATATTAGGGCCCACATGTGAATTGTACTTTTTTTGTCGTTAACTCATGGCCACATTACGAATCCTCCGGAAAACATAGCGTATTAATGCTGTATTAAATCAAACTAAAGAGGGCCATATTTTAAGTGCAACAGCCTTTTATGTCCAAGGTCCTTTAGGAAACCCGAGGTTTGTCCTTGCTGTTCCCGTTTTTTGGTTCGGCCCCGTTGGAGTAACTAAAACTGTCCATCTGTGCATACCACCTTGTTTGGCACCAACGATGTGTGACCTGCTGCTCAAAGACAACCCCATACTCTATGTCCATTACAGTCGTTTCAAATCCCAAGCCATCTGTTTGTTGTGTTTTATTTACCAAGACATTCCTGATTAGCATACATGGCAGCAACAAGGAGTGTAGGCCACTAACGGCAAATGCTCATGTGTCACCTATGCTGCAGGACTCCATTTCCTGTCTTGCTCACCTGCCCTATAGATCTGGGTTATGTGCATTGAGACCAAGGCCGTCCACACTGTGTGTTTTTGTGTCCATCTGATGGCAAAGAACCCTGAATAATGTGTTTGCCTCACAGTGTCAGGCTATAGCTTTGTCCACATAAAGTTTCCACAAAAAGTCAAAACATTAGTTGTGGCCACTAATATGTCTTCAAGTGACTACATAGCTGTCCTGCCTAAGTCATGGCACAGTGTAATAGTGCAGACTAATTTTAAAATTTGTAATGTAATGGCAAAAAATCGTGGAGCAACAGTACCCACACATACAATATAGTTTGAGGCATGAGCCAAAAATGTCATTAATTTATTTGCTGCAATTCCATCTTAAGGGCAACAATGAAAAGACACAGAATACACAGATACACTGAGTCAAAAAAGCGTGCACATGTTATGTTTGGCCTATGGTTTTGTTTCCAAAGGCAACCCATTCACCAAATGTTTTTTATATTTACCCACAGAGCTGCTCACTTTCGGAGGCGGCGTTGGAACCCGCCACCACAGCTGCCTGAGGAGGGGAGGGAGGCCCCTCAACCCCCACCAGATGAGGAGGAGGGAGTAGCACCACCACCACCACCACCACCACCGCCGCCGCCCACCACCACCACCGCCGCCACCACCACCACCACCACCACCACCACCGCCGCCACCACCACCACCACCTTTGGGGCCGCAGATACAAGAAGAGGAGGATGAAGGGCCACACCAGCGCCCTCCAGTGCCGACTGCCAGCAGCAGTGTGGGGAGTCACTGGAACCCCAGCAGCCCTGCTCTGATCCCGGGGCACCACAAGACCGCAGAGGACAGTGTAGTGCTGACTTTGCCCGCAGTCTCATACCGTTCTTGGATGACATTCCATTCGAGAGAAGACTGCGGGCATGGTCAGCAATACACATTGTCCTCGATGCGTGTAGGCCCCCAAACCATCCTGGGCAGGTGTTTGATTTTTTGGAGGAGTGGCGGCTCAGCAGATCTAACATCCTGGACAGGGCCACACCCCGGGACAGGTATGTTGCGACCCAGAGGTGGTGTCCAAGAATCAGTGGCCTACCAAGCCAAGGCCAACCGGCCCAGATGCCCCAGCCTACAGGCTTCCAACCACTGGGTGAGGTACTGCATGGGGCCCTGGACCTACTCAACGACCAGGGTGATGGTGCCACGTTACAGCCAAGGCCGGAGGATGCGGCAACCTTCCACCAGCTGTAGACCCCTTCTTTTTTTTTTGTTTATTTTTTGTTCCTGTGCATTGCACAATTTCTTTGTTATGTTATTATTTTTTTTTACTAAGTTTAAACCCCAAAAAAAAAAAAAAAAAAAAAAAATTCTGACATCTTTGCCATTATGGCGAAATAATACCCAGTTGACAAAAACTGCTTTGTGTCTGTCTTTTTTGAGGGAATGGATGTGTAGGTTTTTTTTGTGGGTGGGCTTAAAGTCATCATCATTAGCAAGTACTTTACGGCCCGCATGGCGCATGAAGGCACCTTGGTTATTATGTGGAAAATCATGACTGCACATACAAATGTTGCTTACAAATAAATAGTGCCTGTGTTTGTGGGGGGGTGACTTAATGACTCGGTATGGCAACAACACTGGGAACACAGATGCGATAGGCTGGGACGTCTACTTGCAACAGAGCGCGTCTACGCGTTATCTCCGTAGCGTACAGTGGGACCCTTCGCCATGCTCCAGCAGGATCTTAGTACAAGCCACGTTTTCGATGCAGGCATAGGCCTGTTGCCACAAAAAATTAGCCCAAGGGGCGAGATCAACTCTATTTGGAAGTTGAGGAGGGCGCGTGGCCCATACTATTTGCTTGTCCTGTGAGCATAGTACAAGCAACGTATTCGATGCAGGTATAGGCTTGTAGCCTCAAAAATTAGCCCAAGGGGCGAGATGAACTGTATTTGGAAGTTGAGGAGGGCGCGTGGCCCATACTATTTGCTTGTCCTGAGAGCATAGTACAAGCAACGTATTCGATGCAGGTATAGGCTTGTAGCCTCAAAAAATTAGCCCAAGGGGCGAGATCAACTCTATTTGGAAGTTGAGGAGGGCGCGTGGCCCATACTATTTGCTTGTCCTGTGAGCATAGTACAAGCAACGTATTCGATGCAGGTATAGGCTTGTAGCCTCAAAAAATTAGCCCAAGGGGCGAGATCAACTCTATTTGGAAGTAGAGGAGGGCGCGTGGCCCATACTATTTGCTTGTCCTGAGAGCATAGTACAAGCAACGTATTCGATGCAGGTATAGGCTTGTTGCCACAAAAAATTAGCCCAAGGGGCGAGATCAACTCTATTTGGAAGTTGAGGAGGGCGCGTGGCCCATACTATTTGCTTGTCCTGTGAGCATAGTACAAGCAACGTATTCGATGCAGGTATAGGCTTGTAGCCTCAAAAAATTAGCCCAAGGGCGAGATCAACTCTATTTGGAAGTTGAGGAGGGCGCGTGGCCCATACTATTTGCTTGTCCTGAGAGCATAGTACAAGCAACGTATTCGATGCAGGTATAGGCTTGTTGCCACAAAAAATTAGCCCAAGGGGCGAGATCAACTCTATTTGGAAGTTGAGGAGGGCGCGTGGCCCATACTATTTGCTTGTCCTGTGAGCATAGTACAAGCAACGTATTCGATGCAGGTATAGGCTTGTAGCCTCAAAAAATTAGCCCAAGGGGCGAGATCAACTGTATTTGGAAGTTGAGGAGGGCGCGTGGCCCATACTATTTGCTTGTCCTGAGAGCATAGTACAAGCAACGTATTCGATGCAGGTATAGGCTTGTAGCCTCAAAAAATTAGCCCAAGGGGCGAGATCAACTCTATTTGGAAGTTGAGGAGGGCGCGTGGCCCATACTATTTGCTTGTCCTGTGAGCATAGTACAAGCAACGTATTCGATGCAGGTATAGGCTTGTAGCCTCAAAAAATTAGCCCAAGGGGCGAGATCAACATTTTTAAAATTTATGCAAGGCACTTGAGCCAAACTATATGTTTTATTTCAGTTTGAGAAATGCCCACAATGCAGGCATAGGCTTGTTGCCTTAAAAAATTCAGCCAAGAGACTGTTTTGGATTGTCTGACATAATTCAACGGTCAAAAAACATCACAAGTGCATGCATTATTAAAGTAACATTACTGACACTGATTGTGTAGTTTTGTTGTCATGCAGCAAGTGTAGCAGGAACATTATTTATCCAATCTTCTTAGCAGAGGGACATTGTTTATCCTTTGTGTAAGAAGAGGACATAATGTTTAAACCGCACTGAGCCAAACGTAACAAATTTGAAAATGTCCCTCTAGGTTTGGGTACTCTCGTCTGAAGGGGTTAAGAACTTTGATGATATCCAGTCCTTGTTAAACTTAATGAGAGTGAGTCTGTCGGCATTTTCTGTAGTCAGCCGTGACCTTCTATCAGTGACAATTCCCCCAGCGGCACTAAAAACACGCTCTGATGTCACACTAGCAGCTGGGCAGGCCAGCAACTCCAAGGCATACAAAGACAGCTCAGTCCAAGCGTGAAGCTTGGAAACCCAGTAATTAAAGGGTACAGAGGGGTCGGTTAAGAAGCTGGTAGTGTCACACACATACTCGTTCAACATGTTTGACAATGTTTGTCTCCTAGACAAGGGGACCGTAGGCACAATCCGTTGCAGATTGGAAGGTCTGTTGAACATCGCCCAGTTGGTGGACATCTTACCACCACCTCTTCTTGACAATGTGGCAGTTTGTGTTCGAACCAAAGGCTGCTGTGGCAAAGAGCTGCTTGTTCGTGGTATAGCGGAGTCAGATGGTGAAATTGACATTAAATTGTCAACCACCACACTTTTGAAATAATCCATCGTTAAGCCCCTTGGTGACTGCAACAGCAGCGATGAAAACTTGTCTTTGTAGCGTGGGTCAAGGAATGTTGACAACCAGTAGAGGTCGCTGTCATAGATGTTAATGACGCGTGGATCCTGGGACAGACATTGAGACATGAAGTCAGACATGTGTGCTAGGCTACAAAGACTCATGTCTTCTGTGTCACCAGACTGATGAACAATAGGCATCATGGTCTCAAAATCGGTCTCCGCCTCCTGCTCTTCAGCCCACCCATGCTGTACCGACATAAAACTGGGGTTGGGAGTTCCATCAGGGTGCACCTCAGTACCATGGAGAAATAAATCGTCTTCATCTTCCTCATCACTGTTTTGTTCTGCAGCCAATGTTGCCGGCTGAAATTGGCTTTGCTGGCTCTGATCCTGGATGTTAAAATGTGGATCCATAGCCCTCTGCTGTGCCCTCAATGATTCTGTTTTAAGATTCAGGAGAGAATCTGTAAGCAAACACAGCATGGGGATGGTGAGACTAATAATGGACTCATCACCGCTGACCAGTTTTGTGCAGTAATCGAAGTTCTCTAGAACCTCGCAAAGGTCAGCGATCCAGACCCACTCCATCGTACCAATGTGTCTTGTATTACTTCCTGGGTGACGGGCATGTTGCAGCTGATATTCCGCTATAGCCCTCTGCTGCTCATTGAACCTAGCCAACATATGGAATGTAGAATTCCATCGTGTGGGCATGTCGCAAATTAATCTGTGTTTGGGCAAATTAAATTGCTGTTGAAGGGCAGATAGATTTGCAAGTGCCGTTGATGAATGTCGGAAATGTCCGCAATTTCTACGCACCTTCTCTAGTAGATCAGATAACTCTGGGTAATTTTTCAAGAATTTCTGAACTACAAGATTCAGTACGTGAGCCATGCAAGGCACGTGTTGAAGTTTACCGAGCTTTATTGCTGCAACAAGGTTTCGTCCGTTATCACTGACAACAAGACCTGGTTGTAGTTGCAGTGGGGCCAGCCACTCATCTGTCTGTTGTTTAACACCTTTCCACAGCTCGTTTGCAGTGTGAGGTGTGTCACCTAGACAGATGAGCTTAAGAAGAGCCTGTTGTCGCCTGGCTGATGCAGTACTGCAAAGCTCCCAACTTTGACGTGATGTGGCGGACAAATCAGCAGTGGTCAAGGAAGTTGAAGACGCACATTGTGTTGTAGAAGTATATGAGGACGCGGACACCCGGAATGATGCTGTGCCCGCTATTCGTGGAGTTGGTAGGATCGCAGATATTCCACTATTACACTTTGGGACACTCTCGACAAGGTTGATCCAGTGAGCTGTCAGGGATATGTATCTGCCCTGTCCACAAGTACTTGTCCAGGTATCAGTTGTCAGGTGAACTTTTCCGCTCACAGCATTTGTCAGTGCACGCTTCAAGTTGTTAACCACGTCCAGATGTAGCGCGGGTATGGCAGTACGTGAAAAAAAATTGCGACTGGGGACAGTGTATCGTGGTGCTGCCACAGCCAACAACTCCCTAAAAGCCTCAGTATCAACAAGCCTAAATGGCAGCATTTCTACAGCTAACAGCTTAGAAATTTGCGCTGTCATTTGTCGAGAAAAAGGGTGTGTGGATGGGTGCTTCCGCTGCCTCTCATACAGCTGTGGAACAGACAACTGGACATTTGGCGCAGACTCACAAGTCACTTGACTACTGTCATATCTCTGGTCTAACGCAGCTTGTGGTGAGATCGTATGAGTAGGAGCTGCTGCATGAACAGTAGATGGTGAAGGACGATTCTGAAGTGGCATAACGGTGTTGAGGTCAGAAGGCCCTGATGTCGAACCCTGATGGGCCAACCACTGACTTGGGTGCTTAAGAGTCATGTGTTTTCGCATACTGCTCGTGCTCAAGTTTACTTTGCCCTGGCCTCTGCTCAGCCTGGCATAGCAGATGTTACATATAACCACATTTGGTACTGATGGGCTATCTTTGAAAAATTTCCAGACAATGGATGTTCGTCCTTTAGGTTGTGGTGTAGGAACTGAAGGATGAGTCTGGCCAACACAAACTGTAGACACATTTTGGCCAACTGTTCTTAAAGTTGGGGCAACAGTTGGTACAGTTTGTGCAACAGTTGACACAATTTGGGCTACTGTTGTCACAGCTTGGATTCGGGATAAAGGAGTAAGCCTGGGTGCTTTAGGCGGTGGTAAATAACCACTTTCCTCCTCCTGGCTGCTCTGTTGGCTCTGCATGTCAAGTGTCCAGGTTGGATCAGTGGTCTCATCATCCACCCCCTCCTCCTCAAAGTCATCTGGATAACGTGACTGGTCAGGCTGGCCAGATGAGATGTGTGTCTCATCATCATCATCATCCTCCACCTCCTGAGACGGTCTATGGCTTTGTTGAAAGGGACGTTCTTCAGGACGAGGTGAATCCAAACTTTGTCCATAGATGGAATGTACGTCTGGTTCAAGTATCTGTTCAGGCAGTGACAAAGAAAGGTCCGGTTGTCTGAATGGCTGATAAGAACCAAATAAATCTTCCGAATGCCCAAGTTCACGGTCTAAATTTTCCTCCGTCTGGCGATGGCTTGAGGAAATAGGAAGATTTTGTGGATTAGATGACCCCGCTTTGTCAGTAGCGGCACTTGAATATGGTGTCAAGGATGATTGTGTGCTGCCAGAACCCGTGGTTGAGGTCTTGTCAGCCATCCAAGATGTTATTTGGTCTTGATCTTCCGGCCTCAAGACACGTTTCGGTTGAGTACTGGGAAATTTAGACAGCAGGAAGGTGGATCGATCAATCCTTGTCTGTCTACTTCTACCAGTGCCTTGTTGTTCACGACTGCTAGGGCCCCGACCTCGTCCCTGTCCCTTTGCAGACTGGTTTTTGGGAATCTGGTGTTTTTGGGACATTGTTGACAAATGCACAGCCACCGAGATGGAGTTAGGTGTTGATGCAGGCGTCACTTACTGGCGGGTTAAGTGTGTGCTACCACTTGGCAGTGAAGCACTACACTATTCCCTTAAAAAATTAGAAAGTGCGCACAGCCACCGAGATGGAGTTTGGTGTTGCTGCAGGCGTCACTTACTGGCGGGTTAAGTGTGTGCTACCACTTGGCAGTGAAGCACTACACTATTCCCTGAAAAAATTAGAAAGTGCGCACAGCCACCGAGATGGAGTTTGGTGTAGCTGCAGGCGTCACTTACTGGCGGGTTAAGTGTGTGCTACCACTTGGCAGTGAAGCACTACACTATTCCCTGAAAAAATTAGAAAGTGCGCACAGCCACCGAGATGGAGTTTGGTGTTGCTGCAGGCGTCACTTACTGGCGGGTTAAGTGTGTGCTACCACTTGACAGTGAAGCACTACACTATTCCCTGAAAAAATTAGAAAGTGCGCACAGCCACCGAGATGGAGTTTGGTGTAGCTGCAGGCGTCACTTACTGGCGGGTTAAGTGTGTGCTACCACTTGGCAGTGAAGCACTACACTATTCCCTGAAAAAATTAGAAAGTGCGCACAGCCACCGAGATGGAGTTTGGTGTTGCTGCAGGCGTCACTTACTGGCGGGTTAAGTGTGTGCTACCACTTGGCAGTGAAGCACTACACTATTCCCTGAAAAAATTAGAAAGTGCGCACAGCCACCGAGATGGAGTTTGGTGTTGCTGCAGGCGTCACTTACTGGCGGGTTAAGTGTGTGCTACCACTTGGCAGTGAAGCACTACACTATTCCCTGAAAAAATTAGAAAGTGCGCACAGCCACCGAGATGGAGTTTGGTGTTGCTGCAGGCGTCACTTACTGGCGGGTTAAGTGTGTGCTACCACTTGGCAGTGAAGCACTACACTATTCCCTGAAAAAATTAGAAAGTGCGCACAGCCACCGAGATGGAGTTTGGTGTTGCTGCAGGCGTCACTTACTGGCGGGTTAAGTGTGTGCTACCACTTGGCAGTGAAGCACTACACTATTCCCTGAAAAAATTAGAAAGTGCGCACAGCCACCGAGATGGAGTTTGGTGTAGCTGCAGGCGTCACTTACTGGCGGGTTAAGTGTGTGCTACCACTTGGCAGTGAAGCACTACACTATTCCCTGAAAAAATTAGAAAGTGCGCACAGCCACCGAGATGGAGTTTGGTGTTGCTGCAGGCGTCACTTACTGGCGGGTTAAGTGTGTGCTACCACTTGACAGTGAAGCACTACACTATTCCCTGAAAAAATTAGAAAGTGCGCACAGCCACCGAGATGGAGTTTGGTGTAGCTGCAGGCGTCACTTACTGGCGGGTTAAGTGTGTGCTACCACTTGGCAGTGAAGCACTACACTATTCCCTGAAAAAATTAGAAAGTGCGCACAGCCACCGAGATGGAGTTTGGTGTTGCTGCAGGCGTCACTTACTGGCGGGTTAAGTGTGTGCTACCACTTGACAGTGAAGCACTACACTATTCCCTGAAAAAATTAGAAAGTGCGCACAGCCACCGAGATGGAGTTTGGTGTTGCTGCAGGCGTCACTTACTGGCGGGTTAAGTGTGTGCTACCACTTGGCAGTGAAGCACTACACTATTCCCTGAAAAAATTAGAAAGTGCGCACAGCCACCGAGATGGAGTTTGGTGTTGCTGCAGGCGTCACTTACTGGCGGGTTAAGTGTGTGCTACCACTTGACAGTGAAGCACTACACTATTCCCTGAAAAAATTAGAAAGTGCGCACAGCCACCGAGATGGAGTTTGGTGTTGCTGCAGGCGTCACTTACTGGCGGGTTAAGTGTGTGCTACCACTTGGCAGTGAAGCACTACACTATTCCCTGAAAAAATTAGAAAGTGCGCACAGCCACCGAGATGGAGTTTGGTGTTGCTGCAGGCGTCACTTACTGGCGGGTTAAGTGTGTGCTACCACTTGGCAGTGAAGCACTACACTATTCCCTGAAAAAATTAGAAAGTGCGCACAGCCACCGAGATGGAGTTTGGTGTTGCTGCAGGCGTCACTTACTGGCGGGTTAAGTGTGTGCTACCACTTGGCAGTGAAGCACTACACTATTCCCTGAAAAAATTAGAAAGTGCGCACAGCCACCGAGATGGAGTTTGGTGTTGCTGCAGGCGTCACTTACTGGCGGGTTAAGTGTGTGCTAACACTTGGCAGTGAAGCAGCACACTATTCCCTGAAAAAAATTATTAAGTGCGCACAAGTAGTCGCACAAGTAGGTGGCGTACGTGCTATTTGCAGCTAGGAGAGCAGCAACGCACTGTTCTGCCACAGATAAAATAACGCTGAAGGGGTTTTTAGGACCCAAAATCTATCAGCTGGCAAAAAATTGTAAATAGTACCTCAGCTAAGCCTCTCACTTCAGCTATTAGAACAGCTGAGTGAGTAAGCGAAGCTATGAGGTCGCTCCTGTGAACACTATAAAGGCTGCAGCTCCCTGCTTCCCTGCCTGCCTAAAGTGTCACAGTACACAGTACTCCTCTGTCCTCCTGCTAGCTCTCACAAGAGCTGTTTGGGGTTAATATAAGGAATCTTGAAGTTCCCTACACTCACTGACAATCCCTATGATCTGCTCCAGAATCTACCTCACCCTGTTCTAGCTCAGATCTTCAGAGAAATGTGCTCAAAATGGCGGTGGCAAGGCTTATATACAGCCTTGCCTGTCATCGATGACATAGCCATCACGATGGACAGAAGCCAATCATAGTAATGCCACAAGAAGAGGGCTGTGGCATTACTGAATAAGATTGGCTAACATCCTTGTCCATCTTCACAAGTTTGTCTGACCTAACACGCTAGGCTGTCTCGGAAGATTTGTCGGAACATAACAGATTCTGTATTCGCGAGTCCCGAATACAGAATACAGGACTCGGATTCGTAGACTCGCTAGGATTCGCTAGGAGTCGCTACGACTCGCTCGGAATCGCTACTTACAGCGGGTATCCGTGAAGCGGTGCCATTCTCTAAACGATTTGGGGGAGATTCAAGCTACATAGCGATGTGATAGAGCGAGTCTCGCTAGTAAAACTAGGATTCCCATTTAATTGCATTGGACTCGCTACTTTGCGAGTCCTCGCTGGAAACTCGCCGAGTAGCGAGTCCTGCGAGTCCCTTACTACTCGCCGAGTAACGAGTCCTAGCGAGTAGATTCGCCCATCACTAATAGATAGATACATGGATAGATAGATAGATCCAGAAAAAACAGGCAGCACTCCAATAGAATCTCAATGTGGATTTATTCCAACCTCATGTGCGACGTTTCGGAGTTGATCCTCCTTCCTCAAGCATAGTGCAACATATGAGTGAACAGTCTTATATACATATCAGGCCTGATAGGCAATTATATCATTTGTACAGATAACTCACACATAAAACATTATATAAAGTGCTAAACAGTGTCAAACAATGATCCTATCATAAAGTGCATTAATAGTGGCAGTTTCTTCAGTCCAGCTGAAGATATATATATTATAAACAGTATTCATGTATTAACAAGTTAATTAGTGACACCTGTGTGATTAAAATCGCAATTTCGATAGTGCAAAATACCTGATCCATCATAAGCAAAGCCACATGTAACGCTGGCCCCATGCCGTCAGCGTCTTCCGGGTTCTCCAATGCGCATGCGCAAGATGGCAACGCGTCATATGACGCTACGCAGCCACTGCGCATGCGCGAACAGCCGCGGCCATTTTAGAAAATGTCAAATCGCGATTTTTGCCCTTACAGCTCTTACATTTAGATTATCAATATGAGAAAGGCTGTACTGGGACCACAAAGTATATTGAATAGAGGGACCCAACCATACATTAGATAAGTAATAAGGAAGGAAACACAGAGTAACCCCTCACAGGGCACCCAATGTATCCTAGTGTGAGCATAATGAAGGAATGATAGATGATCAATCCACCAATCCCCCATTGCTACACACTCAAACCAAATCACTTCATACACACTCATACTGGTCCCCCCAAAAAGAGTAACATAATCTTTTAATTCAAGGAAAAGATTTTTTATTTAGGCTGAACAAAGGGGCTATAAATATAGTTTAGTTGGCTTGCTTTCAGATAGGATTCAGGTGCACCGTCTGAAAAAAATGAAAAGACATTTTTAGAACATCATAGAATACATAACTCAATAAAATAGAGTCAATATGTACATTTCAATAGAGTACTAGCGCAAGAGCTCCTCCAGACTGAATAATGTAAAGAAATATCTGGGAAATCATTCAATCTAGGGATAATTATACTATCCCATTGGTAATAAAGCCTTCAAGTCAGACCACCTACTTTAAAGTCCACATTCAGACCACTGGGTTTTAATGTCTTTAATTTAAAAATCCATTCTAATTCTTTACGTTTTAAAATGGCCAATCTATTACCACCCCGCCTCTGCGGTGGTACATGGTCAATTAATCTGAATTTGATGTCGGTGTCCTTGTGGCCTCTGTCTACGCAGTGTTTGGGTACGGGAAGATCCAATCTTTCTTTGCGTATAGAGAGTTTATGGTTACTAAACCTAGTCCTAAAATCACAAGTGGTCTCACCCACATACCAGAGGCCACAAGGACACACCAACATATATATCACATACTCGGATTCACAAGTAAGGAAATGTTTTATCCTATATGTCTGATTCGTCCGTTCATTAAAGAAACTACTGCCCTTCAACATTGCCCTACAGTTAATACAACTTAGGCATGGGAAACATCCCTTTCTGTCTGTCCCAGTTAGGGATAACTGTTTGTTCCTCTTAAAGGAACCCACATCAGAATGCACCAATTGGTCTTTTAAATTCCTCCCACGGCGATAAGAGAAGAGGGGGGGGTTTCAAATTCAACAATTCTAGATGAACCATTAGAGAGAGCCTTCCAATGTTTTTTAATTATATTTGATATTGCATTACTCTCTTCACAGAAGGTTGAGACAAAGGGAACACGTTTCACGTCTGATTTAATTTTTTGTTGTAACAGATCTTCCCTCTTTAAACTATCTAACTTCACTCAATGATTTTTCAAAACATTTTTCGGGTATCCCCTGTTTTCAAATTTTCTAGTCATTACATCCAAAGTTTTATTAAGATTGGTCCCTTCACTCTCAATCCTTTTCACTCTAATGAATTGACCAAATGGTATTGATTTTATCATATTCTTTGGGTGATGACTAGAAAACAACAACAAGTTGTTTTTATCTGTTGGTTTTGTATATGTCCGGGTATTAATGATGTTATTTTCTTTAACCACCAAAACATCCAAAAACTGCAATTGGTTAAGTGAGTAAACCATCGTAAACTTGATGGTTTCATTTATGGTATTCAAGAACCCCAAAAAATCTTGTTAACAAATTCTCTGTACCGGTCCATAGGAGGAAGATGTCATCAATGTACCTCCACCACCCCCTAATAAAAGGTTGGTAGTGGGATACAGTGATGACATCCTCCTCCAAGACACCCATCGTAATATTTGTGTACGAGGGGGCCATATTGGCCCCCATCGCAGTCCCTCTCCTTTGTTCGAAGAACTCGTCTCCGTATAAAAAATAATTCCTTGTGAGGACCAGTGTCAATAACTCTATGATTAAATTTTGTGACTCAACTGAATATTGTAAAGAATCCAACTTTTTTGTTACACATTGTATGCCAAATTGATGTTCAATTGAGGTGTATAAATTTATCACGTCAAAAGAGACCAAATAGCATACATCTTCTTTTATTTCCAAATTAGAAATTTTTGTCAAAAAATCAGTGGTGTCTTTAATATATGAACTAAATTTGGAAGCAATAGGGTTTAATATCCTGTCAAGAAAGATACCTATGTGGCTTAGTACAGAATTAGTACCTGCCACAATAGGCCGCCCCGGGGGGTCTACCAAGGATTTATGAACTTTTGGTAGTACATATATAATAGGTGTTGACGGATATTTTACCACCATAAAGTCAAAAATATCCTGAGATATTATTTTTCTATAGATTGCTGGTTCTAATATCTCTTTTAATTTACGTTGGATTTCAAATTTAGGGTCACAATTTAATTTCTTATATACATCAGAGTCATACACTTGTCTATTCAATTCTCTCAAATATGCAGATTTGTCCATGACGACGACACCGCCACCCTTGTCCGCACTCTTGATGACGATGTCGCCATCATGGACAAGTGCCCTCAGAGCATCAACTTCCATGGTAGTCATATTGGGTCTTGAATACTCACTCACAGTTCTACTTTTAAGATTCTCAACCTCCTTATTAACCCCTTCCATAAAAGCTGCAATATTAATAGAACAGCTAGGGGGAGTGAACTCACTTTGATTTACCAAATTTAAATTCCCACAGTTAAAGACACACTCATTAACCCTCGTTGTTACTAATGTATTATTAAACCATTCCTTTAGTTTCAACCTTCTATAAAACCTCTCAAGGTCAATTTTAACCTGAAACCAATCAGCATGGTTCGTAGGGGTAAAACTCAAACCTTTATTCAAAACTCTAATTTGATCTGTAGTTAATACCTTACTAGATAAATTAAAGATCAGATAATTTCCCTCTGTCTCGTGGTCCTCTGTGATGCATGCGATTTGTTTTTCTTTTTCTCTTTTCTTTTTTGGGATCTGTGTTGTCGCCGACCCCCTCTTCTCGTCCTCCGTTTTTTCGGTTTCGGTGCATTTGGACCTATTATTAGAAAAAGTACAATTATCAACCCTCATATGGTTTTTAACAATCCCCCATTTTGAACATTGATAACTTTTTTCCTCCAACCAGTATTATCGCGTTGCCAATTATAAATATTGCCCTGTGCATAGTCCTCCTGATCTCGTGTCCACTTCTTTCTCTTAGTTTCCTCCAATCCACTTCTCAATTTGGAGACATGGGCAGTGACATTTTCAACGCAGGTTTTCCAATCTGTGTCAGACAGTGTGCTTCTCAATTTAGCCTCAGACAACGAGACCATCTCCTTTACTCTAATCAACTCCAACTTTCCTTGAATTAAAAGATTATGTTACTCTTTTTTGGGGAACCAGTATGAGTGTGTATGAAGTGATTTGGTTTGAGTGTGTAGCAATGGGGGATTGGTGGATTGATCATCTATCATTCCTTCATTATGCTCACACTAGGATACATTGGGTGCCCTGTGAGGGGTTACTCTGTGTTTCCTTCCTTATTACTTATCTAATGTATGGTTGGGTCCCTCTATTCAATATACTTTGTGGTCCCAGTACAGCCTTTCTCATATTGATAATCTAAATGTAAGAGCTGTAAGGGCAAAAATCGCGATTTGACATTTTCTAAAATGGCCGCGGCTGTTCGCGCATGCGCAGTGGCTGCGTAGCGTCATATGACGCGTTGCCATCTTGCGCATGCTCATTGGAGAACCCGGAAGACGCTGACGGCATGGGGCCAGCGTTACATGTGGCTTTGCTTATGATGGATCAGGTATTTTGCACTATCGAAATTGCGATTTTAATCACACAGGTGTCACTAATTAACTTGTTAATAACATGAATACTGTTTATAATATATATATCTTCAGCTGGACTGAAGAAACTGCCACTATTAATGCACTTTATGATAGGATCATTGTTTGACACTGTTTAGCACTTTATATAATGTTTTATGTGTGAGTTATCTGTACAAATGATATAATTGGCTATCAGGCCTGATATGTATATAAGACTGTTCACTCATATGTTGCACTATGCTTGAGGAAGGAGGATCAACTCCGAAACGTCGCACATGAGGCTGGAATAAATCCACATTGAGATTCTATTGGAGTGCTGCCTGTTTTTTCTGGATCTGTTTAAGGACGGCTGAAGCACCGTCATGCAGGAAGTATTGCACCCATTGTTTTGATAAGGTTGTGCTGATTCTATTTTTCTATTTTTAGATAGATAGATAGATAGATAGATAGAAATAGATAGATAAAAATAGATAGATAGAAATAGATAGATAGAAATAGATAGATAGAAATACATACATAGATAGATAGAAATACATACATAGATAGATAGAAATACATACATAGATAAATAGATAGATAGAAATCGATAGATAGAAATAAATAGATAGATAGATAGATAGATAGATAGATAGATAGATAGATAATATGAAAAAGATCCTTGCAGCACACAGCTACTACCAATGATGTACATAGCTACTAGCTATATTTTTTTCTTGTAGATAGATAGATAGATAGATAGAAATAGATACATAGATAGATCGATAGATAGATAGAAAGAGATACATAGATAGATACAAATAGATACATAGATAGTAGATGGATAGATAGATAGAAATAGATAGATAGATAAAGAGATAGATAGATAGAAATAGATAGATAGATACATAGATACATAGATAGATAGAAATAGATAGATACATAGATAGAAAGAAAGAAATAGATACATAGATAGATAGAAATAGATAGATAGCGCTATTATTCTCTATGGGAAGTGAGGCGA
This sequence comes from Allobates femoralis, assembly GCA_033576535.1. NCBI lineage: Eukaryota > Metazoa > Chordata > Amphibia > Anura > Aromobatidae > Allobates > Allobates femoralis. The sequence continues at coordinate 30,628,337 of JARQOC010000007.1, read as the reverse complement.
TATTCTGATTAGTCGCTGGACCTACCGCCGACCAATCAGAATAGCGCCTCACTTCCCATAGAGATACATAGCGGTGTGTAGGCGAATTTATGGCCGGGCCCCTGGTTCTATTTTCGGCCACAGGGCTCGGCTCTGATCGGTCGTTCCACGGGGCCGGAGACTCGCTTCGCGGCCATTGCTCGCGCCTTAGCAATGGCTCGCAATCATTGCGAGCCGTTGCTGATGCGCGAGCAATCGCCGCGAAGCGCCCATTGCGAGTCTCCGGCCCCGTGGAACGACCGACCAGAGCCGAGCCCCGTGGCCGAAAATAGAACCAGGGGCCCGGCCATAAATTCGCCCAAACACCGCTATGTATCTCTATGGGAAGTGAGGCGCTATTCTGATTGGTCGGCGCCAGCACACAGCGACCAATCAGAATAGCGCCTCACTTCACATAGAGATAGAATGGACGATTTTTCCTCCATTCTATCTCTATGGGAAGTGAGGCGCTATTCTGATTGGTCGCTGTGTGCTGACGGCGACCAATCAGAATAGCGCCTCACTTCCCATAGACATATAATGGACGACTTTGAGCTTCAAATTTACCGCTTAAAGTAAGGCGCTTTTCTGATTGGTCGCTGTGTGCTGGCGGCGACCAATCAGAATAGCGCCTCACTTCCCATAGAGATAGAATGGACGATTTTTCGTCCATTCTATCTCTATGGGAAGTGAGGCGCTATTCTGATTGGTCGCTGTGTGCTGACGGCGACCAATCAGAAGAGTGCCTCACTTCCCATAGAGATATAATGGACGAAAAATCGTCCAATCAGAATAGCGCCTCACTTCCCATAGAGATAGAATGGACGATTTTTCCTCCATTCTATCTCTATGGGAAGTGAGGCGCTATTCTGATTGGTCGCTGTGTGCTGGCGGCGACCAATCAGAATAGCGCCTCACTTCCCATAGAGATAGAATGGACGATTTTTCGTCCATTATATCTCTATGGGAAGTGAGGCACTCTTCTGATTGGTCGCCGCCAGCACACAGCGACCAATCAGAATAGCGCCTCACTTCCCATACAGATAGAATGGACGATTTTTCGTCCATTATATGTCTATGGGAAGTGAGGCGCTATTCTGATTGGTCGCCGTCAGCACACAGCGACCAATCAGAATAGCGCCTCACTTCCCATAGAGATAGAATGGACGATTTTTCGTCCATTCTATGTCTATGGGAACTGAGGCGCTATTCTGATTGGTCGCTGTGTGCTGACGGCGACCAATCAGAATAGCGCCTCACTTCCCATAGACATATAATGGACGACTTTGAGTTTCAAATTTACCGCTTAAAGTCAGGCGCTTTTCTGATTGGTGGCTGTGTGCTGGCGGCGACCAATCAGAATAGCGCCTCACTTCCCATAGAGATAGAATGGACGACTTTGAGTTTCAAATTTACCGCTTAAAGTGAGGCGCTTTTCTGATTGGTCGCCGCCAGCACACAGCGACCAATCAGAAAAGCGCCTCACTTTCCATAGAGAATCATAGCGGTGTTTCAAGCGAAGTATAGCCGGGCCCTTGGTTCTATTTTCGGCCACGGGTCTCTGCTTTTGTCGGTCATCGCCGGGGCGGGAGACTCGGAAAGGCCGCCTGGCGACGACCGACGAAAGCAGAGACCAGTGCCCGAAAATAGAACCAAGCGCCCGGCTACACTTCGCTGGAAACACCGCTATTATTCTCTATGGGAAGTGAGGCGCTATTCTGATTGGTCGCTCTGTGCTGCCGCCGACCAATCAGAATAGCGCCTCACTTCCCATAGACAATAATAGCGGTGTTTCAAGTGAACTATAGCCGGGCCCTTGGTTCTATTTTCGGCCACGGGTCTCGGCTTTCGACGGCTGTCTTTCTATGTATCTATTTATGTATCTATTTCTATCTATCTATGTATAATATTTTAATATTTATTCATTTATATAGCGCTATTGATTCCATAGCAATTTACATACATCAGTAATGCTGTCTCTCTTGGAGCTCACAATCTAAATATCCTATCAGTATGTCTTTGCAATGTGGGAGGAAACCGGAGTGCCCGGAGGAAACCCACGCAAACACGGGGAGAACATACAAACTCCTTGCAGATGTTGTCCTCAGTGTCCTTGGTGGGAATTGAACCCAGGACCTCAGGACCCCAGCGCTACAAAGGCTACAGTGCTAACCACTTGAGCCACCGTGTATTTCTTTCTTTCTTTCTTTCTTTCTTTCTTTCTTCTTTCTTTCTTTCTTTCTTTCTTCTTTCTTTCTTTCTTTCTTTCTTTCTTTCTTTCTTTCTTTCTTTCTTTCTTTCTTTCTTTCTTTCTTTCTTTCTTTCTTTCTTTTCTTTCTTTCTATCTTCTTCTATCTATCTTATGTATTATCTATTATCTATCTATCTAATCTATATTATCTATCTAATTTTCTATATATATATCTATCTATCTATATCTATTATCTATCTATATCTATCTATATCTATATCAATCTATATCTATCTATGGCGAAGCGGCCATTGCGAGCCGTTGCAGGGGCTCTTGCCCCGGCGACGACCGACAAGCGCCGAGCCCAAAAATAGAACCAAGGGCCCAGCCATAAATTCCTCTAAACACCGCTATGCATCCGTATGGGAAGTGAGGCGCTATGCTGATTGGTCAGCGCACCACACAGCGACCAATTAGCATAGCGCCTCACTTTCAGCGGTAAATTTGAAACTCAAAGTCGTCCATTATATCTCTATGGGAAGTGAGGCGCTATTCTCATTGGTCGCTGTGTGCTGCCGGTGACCAATCAGAATAGCGCCTCACTTTCAGCGGTAAATTTGAAACTCAAAGTCGTCCATTATATCTCTATGGCAAGTGAGGCGCTATTCTTATTGGTCGCTGTGTGCTGCCGGCGACCAATCAGAATAGCGCCTCACTTCCCATACAGATATAATGGACGACTTTGAGTTTCAAATTTACCACTGAAAGTCAGGCGCTATGCTGATTGGTCGCCGTCAGCACACAGCGACCAATGAGAATAGCGCCTCACTTCCCATAGACATATAATGGACGACTTTGAGTTTCACATTTACCCATGAAAGTGAGGCGCTATTCTCATTGGTCGCCGGCAGCACACAGCGACCAATGAGAATAGCGCCTCACTTACAGCGCTAAATGTGAAATTCAAAATATTCCATGTATTTGAAGTATGGCGCCATACAGCGCGGCGCTCTTCTGATTGGTCGCCGCCTTCAGCGCGCCGAACAATCGGAATAGCGGTGGCCGCTATGCCGCCATATTTCAAATATACTGAGTAAACTATACACAGATTCTAGAATCCCGATGCAATCGCATCGGGCTTACAGCTAGTCTACTATATAATTGCCCAATCGTGTCTGTCCGAGGCCAAAATCGCGCGCCAGCTCGCCAGCGCTCATTGGTTGCCGGCAGCCGCGATGACCAATGAGCGCAGCGTATGCAAAACAGCCGCGCACATTCAAAGCTCGCGCCAAGCTGAAACCTGGCGACTGCGACGCAGTGGCGTCACTATCGCCGGGATATATGCGTCCGGCCGTGGCTCTGTCTGTATCCCCTGTGGCTGTGCCTCTCCCCCTGTCTCTATGTCCCCCTGTGCCTCTCCACTCCCCCTGTCTCTGTGTCCCCCTGTGCCTCTCCTCTCACTTCTCCTCCTGGCCCCCGCTTCCCCTCCTGGACCTCCCGCTCTTCTTCCTGCCCCCTCGCTTCTCCTTCTGCCCACCCGCTTCTCCTCCTGGCTCCCCCGCTCCTCTTCCTGCCCTCCGCTCCTCTTCCTGCCCCCCCGCTTCTCCTCCAGCCCCCCCCGCTCCTCTTCCTGCCCACCCCGCTTCTCCTCCGGCCCCCCAAGTCCTCCAGTGTGGTAAAAAAAAAGAAAAAGATCCTCAGTGAGGATACTCACCCCTCTGACGCGTCTTCTAGCTCCAGTGGCCTTTAGGATCTGTCGTTGCTTAGCCACACGATCAGCTGATCGGTCACATGACCGCTCAGCTGATTGGCTTCCCAGGCAACGACAGGTCCTGCTCTGGGAGCTACAAGCTGCGTCGGAGTGGTGAGTATCCTCACTGAGGAATTTTTTTTTACCACACTGGAGGAGTGGGGGGCAGGAAGAGGAGCGGGGGGAGGGAAGCCGGAGGAGAAACTGGTGGGGGGGGGGCAGGAGGGGAAGCGAGAAGAGAGGCACAGGGTGACACAGAGACAGGGGATGAGGAGATGCACAGGGGATAGGCAGAAGGGACACAGCCACGGGAGACACAGACAGACGCAGGGGGACACAGAGACGGGAGAAGAGGAGAGGCACAGGGGGACAGGCAGAGGGATACAGCCACAGGGGACACAGACAGACATAGGGGGACTCAGAGACAGGGGGAGAGGTGGGGCACAGGGGGACAGGTAGAGGGGACACAGCAACAGGGGACACAGACAGACACAGGGGGACACAGAAACAGAGGAGAGGCACATGGGGACAGGCAGAGGGGACACAGTCACAGGGGACACAGACAGACACAGGGGGGCACAGAGACAGGGGGATAGGAGAGGCACAGGGGGACAGGCAGAGGGGACACAGCCACAGGGGACACAGACAGACACAGGGGGAGAGGAGAGGCACAGGGGGACACAGAAACAGGGGGAGAGGAGAGGCACAGGGGAACACAGAGACAGGGGGAGAGGAGAGGCGCAGGGGGACAGGCAGAGGGGCACAGCCACAGGGGACACAGACAGACACAGGGGGACACAGAGACAGGGGGAGAGGAGGGGCACAGGGGGACAGGTAGAGGGGACACAGGGGACACAGAGACAGGGGGAGAGGCACAGGGGGACAGGCAGAGGGGACACAGCCACAGGACACACAGACAGACACAGGGGGACAGGCAGAGGGAACACAGCCACAGGGGACACAGACAGACACAGGGGACACAGAGACAGGGGGAGAGGAGAGGCACAGGGGGACAGGCAGAGGGGACACAGCCACAGGGGACACAGACAGACACAACGGGAGAGGAGAGGCACAGGGGGACACAGACACAGGGGAGAGGAGAGGCACAGGGGGACACAGACACAGGGGGAGAGGAGAGGCACAGGGGGACACAGACACAGGGGGAGAGGAGAGGCACAGGGGGACACAGAAACAGGGGGAGAGGAGAGGCACAGGGGAACACAGAGACAGGGGGAGAGGAGAGGCGCAGGGGGACAGGCAGAGGGGCACAGCCACAGGGGACACAGACAGACACAGGGGGACACAGAGACAGGGGGAGAGGAGGGGCACAGGGGGACAGGTAGAGGGGACACAGGGGGACACAGAGACAGGGGGAGAGGCACAGGGGGACAGGCAGAGGGGACACAGCCACAGGACACACAGACAGACACAGGGGGACAGGCAGAGGGAACACAGCCACAGGGGACACAGACAGACACAGGGGGACACAGAGACAGGGGGAGAGGAGAGGCACAGGGGGACAGGCAGAGGGGACACAGCCACAGGGGACACAGACAGACACAACGGGAGAGGAGAGGCACAGGGGGACACAGACACAGGGGGAGAGGAGAGGCACAGGGGGACACAGACACAGGGGGAGAGGAGAGGCACAGAGGGACACAGATACAGGGGGAGAGGAGAGTCACAGGGGGACAGGCAGAGCCACAGGGGCAGAGGAGAGGCACAGGGGGGCATGCAGAGCCACAGGGTGAGAGGAGAGGTACAGGGGGATAGGCAGAGGCACAGGGGGACACAGAGACAGGCACATAGAAATGCCGCACACAGGAGAGACTGTACATGGGAGAGACTCAGACAGTGCACACGAGAGGGAAGGTGCACACAGGAGACAGCACACACACAAGGCACAGTCACCGCACACACGAGAGACAGAGATGACACACACGGGGGAGACAGTGCACACATGAGACACAGAGTCGGCGCACACGGGGGGACAGCACAGACTGTAGAAAAAGGCACAAGGGAGAGACGGCACAGGGAGATACAGACACTAGACACAGCGCACAGACCCCACTCTCCTGATGCTATAGGCACAGGAGCAGGGACAGGAGGAGAGATAGAGGAGCGGGGACAGGAGGAGCGGTGACAGGAGGAAAGACGGAGAAGCAGGGACAGGAGGAGAGATGGAGGAACGGGGACAGAAGGAGCGGTGACAGGAGGAGAGACGGAGCGGTGACAAGAGGAGAGACATAGGAGCGGGGAGAGGAGGAGCGGTGACAGGAGGAGAGATGGAGGAACAGGGACAGGAGGAGCGGAGACAGAGGAACAGGGACAGGAGGAGTTTTGACAGGAGGAGAGACAGAGGAGCGGTGACAGGAGGAGCGGTGACAGGATGAGAGGCGAAGGAGCGGGGACAGGAGGAGAGACGGAGGAGTGGGGACAGGAGGAGCAGTCACAGGATAAGCCTTGACAGAAGGAAAGACGGAGGAGAGGGGACAGGACAAGCGGTGACAGGAGGAGAGACAGAGGAACAGGGACAAGAGGAGCAGTGACAGGAGGAGAGACAAAGGAGCGGTGACAAGAGTAGAGACGGAGGAGCGCGTACAGAAGGAGCGTGACAGGAGGAGCGGGGACAGGAGGAGAGATGGAGGAGCGGGGACAGGAAGAGCAGTGACAGGAGAGAGACTGTGACAGGGAGGAGAGGACAGAGGAGAGCAGGGACAGGGACGAGGAGCGGTGACAGGAGGAGAGGCAAAGGAGCGGCGACAAGAGTAAAGACGGAGGAGCGGAGACAGAAGGAGCAGTGACAGGAGGAAAGATGGAGGAGCGGTGACAGGAGGAACACGGGGGAGAAGGAGCACGGGGCAGGAAGAGCGGGGGGCAGGAGGAGCATGAGGCAGGAGGAGCTGGGGCAGGAGGAGAGACGGAGGAGCTGGGACAGCAAGAGCGGTGACAGGAGGAGAGACGGAGGAGCAAGGACAGGAGGAGAGACGGAGGAGCGGGGACAGGAGAAGCAGTCACAGAATAAGCCGTGACAGAAGGAAAGACGGAGGAGAGGGGACAGGAGACGGTGACAGGAGCAGAGACAGAGGAATGGGGACAGGAGGAGCAGTGACAGGAGGAGCAGGGAGAGAAGTAGAAATGGAGGAGCGGTGACAGGAAAAGCGATGACAGGAGGAGCGGTGACAGGAGAAGCGGTGACAGGAGGAGAGAAAAACGGGAAGGAGCGGTGACAGGAGGAGAGTGACGGGAGGAGAGGGGATGACAGGAGGAGGGAAGGAGAGCAGGACAGGAGGAGATGGAGGAGTGGACAGAGGAGCGGTGACAGGAGGAGAGAGGAGGTACAGAAGCGGGACAGGGAATGGACGAGAGCGTGACAGGAGGAATGGTGACAAGGGTGACGAGGAACAGGAGGAGCGGTGACAGGAGGAGAGAGGAGGCTGGGAGGAGTGGGGAGTGACATGAGGAGCGGTGACAGGAAGAGAGACGTAGGAGCAGGAACAGGGATAGCGGGGACAGGAGGAGAAACAGAGGAGTGGGGACAGGAGGAGCGGTGACAGGAGGAGAGACGGAGGAGCGGGGACACGAGAAGCGGTGACAGGAGGAGAGATGGGAGGAGGGGGACAGGAGGAGCAGTGACAGGGAGGAGAGACGGAGGAGCGGGGACATGAGGAGTGGTGACAGGAGGAGAGACGGAGGAGTGGTGACAGGAGGAGCGGGGACAGGAGGAATTGGTGACAGAAGGAGTAGGGACAGGAGGAGCGGTGACAGGAGGAGAGACAGAGGAGCGGTGACAGGAGGAGAGATGGAGGAGCCGGTAACAGGAGGGAAGAAGCGAGGGACAGGACAGGAGAGAGAGGAGGAGCGTTGACAGGAGGAGTGGGACAGAAGGAGAGATGGAGGAGTGGTGACAGGAGTGAGAGGAGACACAGGATAGGCAGGAGCGGACAGGAGGAGCAGTGACAGGAGGGGAGACAGAGGAGCGGTGTAGTTCTCTCACGTTAACTGAACAAGCTCTGTGAGTCACAGTATGTCAACTACATACATATTCTAGAATACCCGATGGTTAGAATTGAGCCACCATCTAGTTCCAATTAACAAGATAATCTATTAACACAACTATTAAATCTCAAAATCAGTCAACATTGTTCAGTAATTTGATTTTTATCATATGATAAATGGTTGAATGATATGTCACATGACACATTGTGCATATCTCTGAAGGGTGTAAAGAGGTCAGTTATGAAATACCTCACTAGACTCTTCAATGGATGGGAATGAATGCAGGTGTTATTTTCCTCCACACCTCCATGGAATGTGTACATAAGTGAAAAATCCTTCTGGAATCCAGCCTCACTGGTACAGCAGAGAGTGGGGAGTTTCATATTAACTGATGAGTAACAGCATAGAAATGTGAGAGCCATGGTTTCATACAGGGATGAATATTTGGGATGTGGAAGAAAAAAGTCATTGAAAGGTTCAGAAAAACTATGTTAGCTGAAAGCATTATGATTACAAACATTAAAAGTTATCATTTAAATGCAGATACAGTTTGTAAAAAACCCAGTGATTGGGGATGTAATGTTAGCAGAAGCTGACTAAACAATGGCGCTGTATCTGTAGCTTGCATCAAAGCATGGAGATATAGTACTTTGTAGGTTTTTGTCCAGCTTGTCTGCACATGCATTATGTGTTGTATTTTATCCTGATTATATGAAGTCATGTCTGACCCTAGAATATTCTGTAGGAAAGTTCTCTTGTTGCTTCCCTGTTTTCCACGGCTTCTGCCATTTGCTTGATGTTGATTTCCATGTCATTGTTGGTGGTATCCAGTGATCCAGGTGTTCTTCCCTGTTATATTTGACCCCTGACATTTCCGAGTAGGATCTCTTTTTTAAATTAATTTGCTTCTATCACAAGTCTAAAATGTGTCAGTTTCTGTCTGTGACCTTCGCCTTCCAGGGAAAATTCTAGAAGATTCTGGAAGAGAAACAAAAAGATTTTAGTTTCTGACCCTAGCTGTCTATGAGATGATGTAGAAGTCTTTTCCAGCACCGTAGCCCAGAGGCATCAATTATTTTTTCTTTTTCCATTTCTGTTCGTGAATGTGCATGTCTCACAGTCATATGTTGCTATTTGGAAGACAACTGCAGTGATCAGTATTTGATGGTGACAGAAAGTTAGGGGCGCTTCTGCCATGAAGCAGGATGGAATGCTGTGGTATTACATAGCGCAATAGGATCTTACCCAAGTAATGGGATTAGGAAAACCAGTGTGGCTCGCTCACCTTATGTGGTTGTGTGACACACAACCAGTGAAAAAAGTATCAAACAGCTCCTGCAGAATCCACGTGCCAATGGCAGATACATAGACTGGATAGAACAGTGAAAAAATCTGCACCGCTGTAGGACAGATGAAGGCTTCAAATAGTATTTTCAATGCAGGTGGCTTTATTCTACGCGTTTCAAAGTATATTCCACACTTCTTCCTCACAAGGTGGTATTCCTGAAGAAAAAGTGAGGAATACACTTTGAAACACATATAATAAAGCCACCTGCATTGAAAATACTTTTTGAACCCTTCATCTATGCTACAGCAGTGCAGATTTTTTTCACTATTGTATCCGGTCTTTATTAGGCAACATAAGCATTTTGCTTCAGGTTGATGTGACTCACAGGGAGCAACCAGGAGCAGACTCAGTCTGATCATTGATCACATCAACCTGCAACACTCTTGACTGTATTAGCAGAGCATACAGCTTATGTGGCGGCCTGTGGTCACATCATATGAGTGATTGTACTGTAGGGGCACAATACTGTGTTGGATAAGAGGGCATTATACTGCGTATAGGGAGCTGTGAGGGCCTATCTATTTATATATTTGGCAGTTTGTGATTCGGGCGTTATAGCCGAATCCCAAAATGCTTTGCGGCACTGCGAGCCGCAGATTCTGCCCGCAAACACCCGCTACACGCACCGCCCGCCCCCCGCAAATGCCCGCTACACGCACCGCCCGGCCTTCCCCCCCCCCCGCTCCCCCGCCGCCAGAGCCGCACTGTCCATTCCACTGTGCGAGCCCTCAGGCAGCAGGCAGGGCGAGCGGATTTAGACAACGGCCCGCCGCAACCAGCACCGCCCGCCTTCATGACAGACGGTGCCCGCCGCAGCTTCCCCCATGTAAGATGGCAGTGGCGGCGGCACATTGTCATTGCAGCCTGCAAGCCCGGCGGGGCTGCAGTCTGCTATCACCCCACGCTCCTCAACTAACCTAACAGGGGTGCCGGGGTAACATGCCGCCGAACTCTCATTGCAGCCTACCCCCCCCCCGGTCCTCAACTAACCTTACAGGGCTGCCGGCCCTGAGATCTCCTCCCACACTGCTCCTGCTTACCCTCCACTCCCCCACACTGCCCCTGCTCGCTCTTCTTACCCCCCCTATGCCCTCACTCCCCACACTGCCCCTGCTCACTCCTCTTACCCCCCCATGCCCTCACTCCCCACACTGCCCCTGCTCACTCCTCTTACCCCCCTATGCCCTCACTCCCCACACTGCCCCTGCTCACTCCTCTTACCCCCCTATGCCCTCACTCCCCACACTGCCCCTGCTCACTCCTCTTAACCCCCCTATGCCCTCACTCCCCACACTTCCCCTGCTCACTCCTATTACCCCCCCATGTCCTCACTCACTCCCCACACTGCCCCTGCTTAACCCCCCACTCACCCACACTGCCCCTGCTCATTCCTCTTACCCCCCTATGCCCTCACTCAACACACTGCCCCTTACCCCCCCAATCACCCACACTGCCTCTGCTCACTCCTCTTACCCCCCGTATGTCCTCACTCACTCCCCACACTGCCCCTGCTCACCCCCTACTCACTAACACTGCCCCCACTTACCCACACTGCCCCTGCATAGCCCCCCCCCACTCACCAACACTGCCCCTGCTTACCCCCCATCACCCACACTGCCCCTGCTCACTCCTCTTACCTCCCCTATGCCCTCACTCCCCAGACTGCCCCTGCTTACACCCTACTCATCCACACTGCCCCCACTCACCCACACTACCCCTAGTTACCCCCCAATCACCCACACTGCCCCTGCTTACCCCCCAATCACCCACACTGCCCCTGTTTAACCCCCACTCACCCACACTGCCCCAGCTTACCCCCACTCACCCACACTGTCCCTGCTTACCCCCACTCACCCACACTGCCCCTGCTCACTCCTCTTACCCCCAGTATCTCCTCACTCCCCGAACTGCCCCGCCCCGCTCACTCCCATTGCTCGCTGCCCCTGCAAGCGGATTGCCCGCTCTGTTGTAAACACATGACGCCCATCCCATTGCCCAGGACTCGGCGTCCTGGACCAATCGCATGCCCGTCCTGTGTTTACCACAGAGCGCCCAATTCGCTCCTTCCCCTCAGGTCACATGTGTGGGACTAATCCCTCTCTGCAGCCCCCACCCTGCCGCACAGGACAATGTCGTGTGACTGTGGCTGCGATCAGCCCCAGCACGCAGCCACGTCCTGCCGCCAAGCCATAATCTCGCCCCTCCAGCCGGACCTCTCCTCACCCCTCCAGCCGGACCTCTCTTCACCCCTCCAGCCTCTGCTCTCCTCACCCCTCCAGCCTCCCGCCACATCATACTCTGCTATCCACAGACCCGCCTGTTTACTCTGCTACCCACAGAGCCGCCTGTATACTCTGCTACCCACAGCCGCCTGTATACTCTGCTACCCACAGAGCCGCCTGTATACTCTGCTACCCACAGAGCCGCCTGTATACTCTGCTACCCACAGACCCGCCTGTATACTCTGCTACCCACAGAGCCGCCTGTATACTCTGCTACCCACAGAGCCGCCTGTATACTCTGCTACCCACAGAGCCGCCTCTATACTCTTCTACCCACAGAGCCGCCTGTATACTCTGCTACCCACAGAGCCGCCTGTATACTCTGCTACCCACAGAGCCGCCTGTATACTCTGCTACCCACAGAGCCGCCTGTATACTCTGCTACCCACAGAGCCGCCTGTATACTCTGCTACCCACAGAGCCGCCTGTATACTCTGCTACCCACAGAGCCGCCTGTATACTCTGCTACCCACAGAGCCGCCTGTATACTCTGCTACCCACAGAGCCGCCTCTATACTCTTCTACCCACAGAGCCGCCTGTATACTCTGCTACCCACAGAGCCGCCTGTATACTCTGCTACCCACAGAGCCGCCTGTATACTCTGCTACCCACAGAGCCGCCTGTATACTCTGCTACCCACAGAGCCGCCTCTATACTCTGCTACCCACAGAGCCGCCTCTATACTCTGCTACCCACAGAGCCGCCTCTATACTCTGCTACCCACAGAGCCGCCTCTATACTCTGCTACCCACAGAGCCGCCTGTGTACTCTGCTACCCACAGAGCCGCCTGTGTACTCTGCTACCCACAGAGCCGCCTGTATACTCTGCTACCCACAGAGCCGCCTGTATACTCTGCTACCCACAGAGCCGCCTGTATACTCTGCTACCCACAGAGCCGCCTGTATACTCTGCTACCCACAGAGCCGCCTGTATACTCTGCTACCCACTGAGCTGCCTGTATACTCTGCTACACACACAGCCGCCTGTATACTTTGCTACCCACAGAGCCGCCTGTATAATATGCTACCCTCAGAGCCGTCTGTATACTCTGCTACCCACAGACCCGCCTCTATACACACAATTCATTTCACCGCGCTCCCGATGCAATTGCATCAGGCCTTTTTACTAGTCATAATATATACAGGGGTTATAGTAGAAATCCCAACAAAAAAGCAACAAATGAGCAAAATACCCCAAAATTAAAAAGTAAAAATGCTATAGTGTAAAAACCATAATCAGGGTACTTTGTGACATAGATATGATCATATAAATGCATAAGCTGTCCCACCACGCCAAGGTGACCCCATCGGTACAGTCGTGTCTGATATTAGTACCTTGCCATCTGTCAGCGACGAGAATTGCCAAGGACTAGATCAAGCAGAACCGGGTTTCAACAGAGAACACCATGCCATGGGATGCTACACATTATATCATGTCCAGATGCAAGGTAGGCCAGACCTACGATTGCAGGACTGCAACAAAATATGAATAAATTTAGGCAGGACTGTTTTGATATTACATGTGTGGCCTACCTTAGAGATGGACATGATATAATGTGTAGCATCCCATGGCATGATGTTCTCTGTTGGGGCACGATTCTGCTTGATCCAGTCCTTGTCAATTCACGTTGGTGGAGAGAGGGATCCGCCCCCAGGGACAGGAAACCTACAGATAAACAGGGGGCGGTCCCCTTGCCTCCTCACTTGGTTTCCTGTCCCTGATGGGGAACCTGCAGTACTTCTTACCCAGGTCCAATCAGCCCTCTGTGCGCTGTCCTTGAGAACGGCAGGGTCTGGGGCACTAGAAGCAGCGTCGGGAAGTCCTGCTTGCAGGCTCTCCCCTCATCTGATGGATGGGCGTCCTGCCAGTGCCAGTGTGTCACCCTCTGGCTGACGCTGGAGCATGGGGCTGAAGCGCTTGCCGCTTGGAGGTGGCGGCTCCTGGCCGGAGGATGCGCCGGTGGGCCGCGGGCGGGGAGAAGAGGTTCGCTCCACCAGGTGTCTCCGGGTATGCGGGACATTGGGTGAGGGCGCGGCCAGGGCTTCTCTATGCCCGCCGGTTGACTGCTGGCGTTCTCTTCCGGTTGGGGAAGGTGCGCATGCGCCGCCACGTTCCCCAGAAGTGACGTCAATTCCACTTCCGCGAGGCCGGAGGAGGTGTGCCGCCTGGAGGGCGGGAAGACTCACTGCCTTCAGTGCTGGAGCCTGGAGGATGTCTGTCATGTTGTCCTCGCAGGGGCACTCACAGCCGCAGGATGTCCGGCCCAGCATAAAGGGAGGCTGTAGCCGTTTCTACGAGAAGGAGCATGGTGACAAGCCTGGTCCATCATCTGCTCAGACTGAGTCTCTACCTCTTCGAGGTTGAGTGCCGGCCTTGAGCTTTAATGGGTGAGTGTAAAAGGCTCTGCCTATTAAGCTACCCCCCCTTCTCTCTGTCACCCCCTCTTCGGTTAAGAAACCTAGAAGTTTGAACCACACGCAATGTGCTCTTTGTGGCCAGCCTCTGCCAGACACCTGTACTACACAGTGGTGTCGGTTATGCTTTCGTATGTCTTTGTAAAAGGACTCCTTTGTTCGTTCAGCAGACATCAGACTGCTGATTCATGGGGTCTTCAACTCCCTCTGGAGCGGTGCCCATTCCGAAACAAACAGCATGTGACTACTAATTTGGAGGTTTCTGGATTCCTCAGCGGATGGTATTCAGGGCTCTCGCTTGGTTGTATCCCATTTGGCATCATCCAGGGAGGTCATACTTCCCTTTTTACAGTATGGGCAATCTGGTTAACTTCTGTTCGGAGTACACTGGGGGGCTATCAGTTTGATGATGATGGGTTGCAGGCCGGGTCTAAAGTGCCTGGGGAAGATTCGGCAGTGGCCTCCACTTCTCCGCGTTCCTCCTTGCCAGTGGAGGGTACAGGTCTTATCTGATCTGCTTGTAAGGCGGATATGCTCCGGTAGGAAATAAAAAAAAAAAAAAAAAAAAAAAAACCGGGAGACCTGCATTGGGGCCTTTGGGCCTGCTGTTCAGCTACGTGTGCGGCTAGATCTCTGCTGGTGTGGATTGACACCTGGAGACCCAGATCCGTCCGGGAGTGTCACGAGACACATTATGGTCACATTGATTCATGGGGGGCCTGCCTACGGGGCAGACGTGTCGGCAGATTCCCTGCATCTGGCAGTGAGGTCGGCAGTCTTCTCCAATTCTGCTAGATGGGCACTTTGGATGAAACGCTGGATGGGGGACGCACAGGCCATGGCCAAGTTCTGCGAATTGATTTGCCAGGGTGTGTCCTTGTTGGCAAAGGCTCTAGATGATCTCCTCTCCGAGGGATTCCCTACTGCCCCTCTTTCGTCTTATGGGTGAGCATTCAAACACAGACCATTTGACCGGAGGAATCGCTTAGGGACTGTCAGGGTTCATCAGGCCTGACACTGGAGTTTGATCGTATTCTTCCGGATTCCGTGTATGGCCTTCACCTCCTTCTCCCTCACAGCAGCAGGTCCTTGAGTCTGAAATCCGGGGTCTGTTGGAGACGTTGGTCCTTATTAAGGTCCCGGGGGGCCTGAAGGTGGCGGTTTTTTATTACCCTTTCTTCCTGGTTCCAAACCAGTTGGTTCTTAGGGCCCATTATTTCTTTGAAGCGGTTAAATACCTTTTCTCCGCTATCGCTTGTTCACATTGAATCTCTTGGATCTGCCGAGTTATCGGTCGCCACGCAGGTACCTGTCCCGGGCTCCCCAGTGAGGTAGTTGCCCTGTTTCTCCAAACAGGACAGTACAATACAATCTGTGCAGATTTATGATTATATTCTTATTTCCTAGTTGCTTCAGGGCAGTACGGGATTTGTTGGCATCCTATTCCCATCTAGCCATACATCCTGACTTCCAAAGGCTCTCAGTGTCGTAGTCGCTTCGACGGCTGTTCTTGTCGTTCCAGTTGTCACCCTTCCGTTTGGTCTTTCCTTGAGGCCTCGGGTATTCACCTCCTTGCTTGCAGTGGTGAAGCCGTATTTACGTCTCCTGGATACCCTAGTGATCCCACACTTTAATGTTTTCCTCGTCGTGGGGAACTCTGCTGCTCTTGTGGACCTCGCCTCCGTACTTCAATTTCCTCTCTACTGGCGCTTGGCTGGCGGGTGTACACATGGGGGCCATGCTTGGTTGGATTGTTGCTCCTGGGCCACGTAGCCTTGGTAGTGCCATTGTTGGTCAACTGTGCCACGTCCAGGTTCCTTCCTCATGTTCGCCGGTCCTTCCTAGGCTTTCTTCTCAACCCTATTAAGTGATCTGGCCCACCAAAAAAGAAAAGTACAAGAATGTTGCAATAGAAACTTGTTTTCCTTTATTTGTGATTTCCTCAGATGAGTAATATATGCTTTTTCATCAATATTTGTTTATAATTGTCAGACGTTTTGACCGTAGTCTTTTTCACATGACATACTTATTGATGTGTTGCATTAATGTGCGTTGTTACGGCACAAGTATCATGCACTCATCTGTAGTAATAGGGGGTTCAACTTACACCCCTCAAGTTATGAATAGGATAAAGCCACTGCTGGTATGAAATGGTAATAGGAAAGCCAGAAACTGGTCCGCGTATGCATAAGTGTGGCTTTCCTATTACCATTTCATACCAGCAGTGGCTTTATCCTATTCATAACTTGAGGGGTGTAAGTTGAACCCCCTATTACTACAGATGAGTGCATGATACTTGTGCCGTAACAACGTACATTAATGCAACACATCAATAAGTATGTCATGTGAAGAAGACTACGGTCAAAACGTCTGACAATTATAAACAAATATTGATGAAAAAGCATATATTACTCATCTGAGGAAATCACAAATAAAGGAAAACAAGTTTCTATTGCAACATTCTTGTGCTTTTCTTTTTTGGTGTGCCAGATCACTTAATAATATTGACTTTCAATTCTGTGCACCCTCAATGGTTGTGAGCCAGCCCTGTTACTAATTCTTCTTCTCAACCCTGTCAGACAGCTGTGCCTCCTCCCTGAAGCCGACAGGTTGCTGATTTCGGGGAAAGTTAGGAGAGCTTTCGCCCCCCTCGTATGTCCCTGCGGGAGGCCATCTCCCTGTTGGGGTCCTTGTTGTCATGTCTCCCGGCGGTGCAGTGGGCTCGGTTCCATTCCCGGAGTCTCCTACACGGTATTCTTCAGGCTGCATCTACTCTTCTGGGGCGGCTTAGCGGTCGGTCTGTCTGGCTTCTGGGGTTGTACAGTCCCTGTCCTGGTGGTCGGCCCTGACTGACCTTTCCAAGGGGGAGCCCTAGGTGGTTTTTCCGGAGTCTGTTCTGGTCGCAGTTGCTGGCCCAGAGGGAGGGGAAACCCATTTTGTGTCTCCAATTGCTCAGGGTCGGTGGTCCATTGCTGACTCTGTGGATTCCTCTACCATGTGGGAGTTATCCTGGTTTCGCCATGCCTTCCTCCATGTTCTTCCACAGTTGGCGGGGACTCATGTGAAGTCCTCTCGTCATCAGTCGCATTTTTGATTCATCAGGGCGGACCTCGGTCCTGGCCTCTCGTGTCTATTGTTTTTGGGTACTTTAGGTAGCTAAGTAGTTAGCTTGTTCCCGGAGGTGGCCTATTTGTCGGGCTCCTGTTGTTCCTGGACTGCTCCCTCAGACTTCCCCTTTAGTTGGCTGTCATGCCTGGGCTCGGCTATGAGGCCTGGGGAGGGTTGCAGATGTGGTAGTATTACAGTCGACTTCCTCACTTTGACCGAAACATCTCTTTCCTTGTCGACCCTGCACATCGGGGGGGTGGACATTGTCGAAGCGGCCTTTCTGAGTCACCACACTTCTGGACGGGGTCTCTGTGTCGCATTGCTTTTCTGCGCATCGTGACTTATGGGGGACTCCCGGAGATATCCTTGTTCTCCACTGGGGCGACCAGCCAGGTCCGGATGGTTTGCCTCCCTGCAGATCTTCGACAATGCGGACATAGTAGACTCCCTACGGGCTCCCTGGTGCTTCATTCTGGCATAGGCATTTCCTCCTCTGGCCCTCCTGCCGATAGTGCTGTGAATCTTCAGAGACGTGCAAGCCTGGTGATCCTCATTGCTTCCTTCTGGCCACGGCGACTGTGGTTTGGTGGTTCAGGTCCGTGTCGGTGACAGACCATGCCTGCTGCCATCTGTTCCGGTCCTGTTGTTTCAGGGGCCATTCAGTCATCCTCCCGTGAGGGGTCGGCATCCGACGGCTTTGCTCTTGAATCGCGGCTAGGGAAGTTACTTTTTTTCCACCCTAATTGCAGAATTGTATGGGCTCCGCTACTTGCGTTCTGGCTAGGTATATTGGGTAGTCTTGGGATTTTATGCATTCCCGTTCTCATGTGATCCCCATTATGGCCATTTAGCTTTTCTACAGTAGGGCACCTTCTTCGGTTGTCTGTTTATACACTGAAGGTTCTGGTGTCTGTCTTGGGGGCTTTATACGGGTTTCATGTTGCTGGTGATATGTGGGTCTCTATCTTCCTCTCTGCGTGTGTATTTTGCACAGGCTATCCTTAGGCAATGGATTTCAGGTTGCGTGACAGCACCTGGCTTGACCTCGTTGATAATGTTTTCAAAAATGTTGACCCTGGACCTGACTTGCCAGATGACCAATCACTTACCACTCTAATTTTTGATTATAAGAATCTATTACGCAAACGCATTTGTGTTTGGTGGAACTGAGCGTTCCTTTCCAACTATATTAGCAGTGACCTTATTCCAAAAGGCCTACGGGTTCAGGTGTTCCTCTCCTTTGAAATTGAGGATGAAGAATTTAAGGAGAAGTGGGAAACAGCTGCCGATAACTGCTCTAAGAAGTTTTTGGGGCTTCTAGTTGAGGTAAATAGTACCACCCTTGAGGTTATTGAGTCACAGCTGGAAGACTTGGAGGGGACCATTAAGGAGAAGGCATCCCCGGAGGCATTGAACAGATTTAATGGGGAGATAGCAAAGGACGTATCCAGGTGGGAGAAGGAGGTCAGAGAGTTTAAGATCAAAACGTTCAAGAGAGACGCTCAAGATAAACAAGAAAATAAAGTTTATCGGTGGAAAAATCCCCGTAAGAGGGAACGACGCCCCTCCTGCATTCCACCAGACTCAAGATCCCCTTCCTTGCAATCAGGAGCATCCCACACTGGCAGCCCGGGATCTGTGTTGGGAGGAGGGAGTGGTGCACCTGATCCAGGTGCAGTGGGAAAATCAGGGCAGACCTGTCAACAACCACCACGGGCAAGTAAAAATGCACCTAATAGGATGCAGGTAGTGAATCTCACCACACATATCCTCTCCAGTACACAGATCGAAGTGTTATCACTGGGCTTGACATTTTCACCGACAAATGCTTTTAATTATTTTTCAGCAGTAAAGGATGTGCACCTGTTTGCAAGAAGAGTGATTTTAAGAAAACTCCACCACAAAGATCCTATCTCTGATCCCCTGACACCCCCTGGAGATGGGCACACTGGCAGCCTTGGAGGACCTCCAGAGTGAGCAGCCACAGAAAACAGGTGTGT
This sequence comes from Allobates femoralis, assembly GCA_033576535.1. NCBI lineage: Eukaryota > Metazoa > Chordata > Amphibia > Anura > Aromobatidae > Allobates > Allobates femoralis. The sequence goes on along the minus strand of JARQOC010000007.1, from coordinate 30,609,225 downwards.
TTCCTCACTACCCTTATTCAAAATCTAAAAAATTCCCTCCCTTGTCAGTCTGTCCCGTTGTGGAGATGTTCACCCGCCTAGTTGAGGAGGACCTAAAAAAGGTCTCAGGTCGCCGTAAATACGATAACTTAACTCATGAACAGAGAAGGGGGGGAATATTGTTTTGTGGCCAGCTGCTCACTATGAAAAAGAGGCGTTCAGGCAGCTACGTGATAGATCTACTTACAGCAGACTACACTATAACCCCCTGACCGTGTTCCAGTCTCAATTGAGGGAGATACTTGATGGAGCTCTGGAACAGGGCCTGATCACCAAAAAAATGGCAGAAAGTCTCTTGGTGTGTTCCCCTCGTATGACCACATTTTATTTACTCCCTAAGATCCACAAGGATGCCCTCAACCCCCCAGGACGTCCGATAGTGTCAGGGATTGGGGGTCTCTGCGAACCTATATGTAAATTTATTGATTTTCACCTTAAGCCTCTCGTAGAGAAGCTCCCCTCCTATATTAAAGACACAACGGACGTCCTAAATTGGGTTGATGGCATCTTTGTGGAACCAGATATGTTTTTGGTCACGGCTGATGTGGAATCCCTTTATACGTGCATCCAACATACTCATGGTTTGGAGGTGATCCAATTCTTCCTCGGGAGTGGCGGTGTGGATGGTCCGCTAAGTGGCTTCATTTTACAGCTGCTCCGATTTATCCTGACCCACAATACTTTTGTATTCAAGGACGTCGTCTACTTACAGGAGCGCGGCACTGCTATGGGCGCGGCATGCGCGCCTTCGTACGCCAATCTCTTTCTCGAACTTTGGGAGAGAGAGATATTTGGCGAAGAAGGTGTGGTGGGTTGCGCCCAGATGCAGTGCTGTATGCGCTATATAGACGACGTCCTGTTTATTTGGCAGGGTTCATCGGAGCAGCTTGAGACCTTTATGAGGGACTTAAATATCAACCGCTTTGGCATTAGATTGATGCATAAGTACAGCATGGTCTGCATTGACTTCCTGGACATCCTGTTGGAGGTGGATGCCTCCGGTCTGATTCAGACGGACGTACACAGGAAGTCAACAGCAGTGAACTCGCTGCTGCATGCGTCATCTGGCCATTGCTCCACCACTGTGCGGGCCATCCCCACTGGCCAGTTGCTGAGGATGAGGAGGATCTGTTCAACCTCTGAGGATTCGAGCGTCAGTCTGTGGACCTCAGACAAAGATTTGTTGACCGTGGGTACTCGAACAGGTGTATAAAGCGTGGGTATAGGAGGGCGGTACACACACCAAGAGACAAACTTCTGTGTTTCAAACCTAAAACAGAAACCAGCACTTCGCTTTGTGGGGACCTTTAATCATGAGTGGCATACTATGAGAGACATCTTCCAAGGACACTGGGGGGGTCCTACTAACCGATCGCACTTTTAAAAATTGTATATCGAAGAGACCTATGATAACACCACGACGGGCTAGAAGTTTGAATGATATCTTGGATGATAGCCATTATGTGCCACACATTCCGAATCCCTTCGGTTCTCGAGGACCGATTCTGGGATGCTTTCCATGTGGGAATTGCGTCAACTGCCCCAATGTCAAGCGGGTGTCACACTTTCACTTTTCAGATGGTACCCGTAGATTTGAGATCAGTCACAGGATTTCATGTTCATCCACCTTTGTGGTACATTATGCACAGTGTGCCTCCCCTCGAATCTATGTAGGTTTAACCTCTAGAGAACTGAGGGTGAGAGTGCGAGAACACGTTCGTGACATTGTTACAGCTGAGAACGCGGAAGATGCTTCATTACTCAAAACCATTCCGAAGCACCTTAAAAAATGCCACAACTGCAACCCAGCATCCCTTAAGGTGAGGGGAATTGATTTAATACGTGGTGGCAATAGAGGCGGGGACCTAAAAAAAACTCCTAGCCCAAACAGAAGCAAAGTGGATTGTGATGCTGGATACGTTGACCCCCAAGGGGTTGAATGAGAAGTTGTCCTTCTCTTCATACTTATAAGTGATTGGTCATCTTGACATTTAAGGTTTTTCCTTTCTTGCTTTTCCTTACTCTAACTTTCTGGTTCTATTTATCCAGGCATAAAATCATAAAATCAACGGACTAACCAGATTTACCATCCACTGTCATACCCGCCCTGACTTAATTGCCCAAGGACCTGGATTACATTATGGAATTGTTATGTGGAAGTGCTCACTTACATTTGGCATGGATCTAATATGGACTATCCCAGATTTGCTTTAGCCCATAAGGAGAGATTTATGCTGGACTGTATAATCATGTATGGTTATCCCTTATTTCTGTGCCAAAAGGAGTTAACAATTGTATCACTTCCCCTGATCGCCCTTAAAACTATCCTGGTCCCAGCACATTCAGTACTGCATCTGCGCAGTCCTACTCTCTGAACGCCAGTGTGTGGTGCTGTTGGGGCCTCGCCCCCCACCTGCTACCATGTTAGCGGGGAGCGTGTGTGCGCCGGAAACAGCGTCACTGCAAGGCAGGATTTGAGCCCTGACTGTGCAGGTCAATGATGTTAGTGGCACCTGGAAGTGAAAAACACCGCACCCGGGACGCTGGGCTATAAAACAGGTGGCATGGACGCTTTCTGGGCCACGTCCATTACTGCCTGACTTCTCCCTGAGGAAGCTAGCCTTCCTGAATGGAGAAACACGTGTAGGGGCCTTTTATAGGACTAATTTTACTTGGAGTATGCCTCCCCCCTCTGACATCCCCTAGGTATGGATTTCTAAACCAGAAACTGTTCTCTGCACTTGCACTTTATTATGTTCACTGTGATTCATGGACTATGTAATCTATGGTAAACATGCTGTGATTCTGCATGACCTTACTATGTATATAGGTTTAACATGATGTCTCTATGTAAATGATTCACTGCATGTAACTGTACCTGGGCTATATGTGCAATATGTCCATGTTTTACTTTTGTACTTGGCAGTGTTGATAGGCTGTTAATTTGGCTCTGTCGTAGGGGGGAGCTGCGTCTCCCGACTCTATCCCCTTACTCTTCACTCATTTAAAAAAAAAATTATCACTCTTTTACTGCAATATACTCCAGTTTTTCTCCTGATTATTATTAAAATTTAAGAATTGCCTGGATGCCTTTCTTGAAAAATATAATATTATCCAGGGAACTAGTCTGATTGCCGTATGTGGAGTCAGGAAGGAATTTTTTTCCCCAATGTGGAGGTTAGTGTTGCCACATGTTTTTTTTTTTGCCTTCCTCTGGATCAACATGTTAGGCTATGGGTTGAGCTAGATGGACTTAAGGTCTTCCTTCAACCTTAAATACTATGTTACTATGTTACTTTGTAATGCCACAATTTGTGTGGCGTCGATCGCAGACTCTTGGAGAGTTTTGACACATGGTCATTATGTAGCCCCGAGTAGGCAGGCTCCTGTGCCTGTAGGTATATACCATAAACCTAGACCTTTTTGGAGTTTTCGGGTACAAAATTGTGCATTACCTTACATGGTTTATCATGCCACTTGCCCCTGTGGGCTAGTTTATGTTTTTAGAGGATCGATCTGGAGGAGGAGTCTCAGGGGCGAGACCAAAAGTGGTTACGCCAGTGGCTCCACAGAGCACCAAACCATGCCACTCTTACAATATGAAGAACAAGAAGAAAAAAAAAACATTAAAAGGTGATAAATCTATCTAAATATAATTTTGACTAAAGCACAAACAAGTGTTCTTTCTAGGGGACTGCCCTTTCTCCCACAGGCTGCCTCGATGAGTTTATGGTCGTGAAGGTTCTGGAGCTCTTTGCGTGCAAATTATTATTCAAAAAACATTTCAGTGTATCACAATTAACAGGATCTAAATTAGCGCTCCAGTCCCTAGACGATTTAGAAAACCTAGAGGGTGAAAATAAGGTTAGATCTTTGGCCAGAGGACCTACCTATTTACATCAGAGGTCTATTTTTTTTCCCCCCTTGTCAGCCTGTCCACAAGTAGACATTTTGGTTCAGTTAGTCAGAGATGAATTTCACCATTTGGCTAGGAATAAGGAGAATTTTTATAATCTATCTACTGGTGAACGCTCTGCAATCCATAATTTAAAAATTTGAAAGACATTCAAATCAAACGGGTTGACTAGGGTGGAATTGTGGTCCTCTGGCCAGCTGATCTCTGCGAGGAAGAGGCAAATAGACAGCTGATTGATTCGACCTGCTATCGACATTTAGAAACTAATCCCCTGAAAGAATATCAGGTAGATTTGACTAATCTTCTTGATTTCGGTCTCGAAAACTCACTTATTTCGAGTAAAATAAGAGAGGTACTTCTTCTGGATTTCCCTGTGGTCCCCACACTTTACTTGCTCCACAAGGTTCACAAAGTCCCCCAAAGACCCCCGGGTAGGCCAATAGTCTAGGGCAGGGGTCCCCAAATCCAGGCCTCGAGGGCCACCAACAGTGCATGTTTTCAGGATCTCCTTAGTATTGCACAGGGATTGGAATCATTACCTGTGCATTTGATCACATTAACACCTGTGCAATACTAAAGAAATCCTGAAATCCTGCACTGTTGGCGGCCCTCAAGGCCTGGAGTTTGGGACCTCTGGTATACGGGATTGGGGGTGTTTGTCAACCTATTTGCAGATTTGTAAATTTCTATCTGCAATTTTGTGTGGAGATCCTACCATCTCATATACTAGGGATACCAACGATATCCTGAGAAAGCTCCAGGAAGTCCGCTTGACTGATGAGATGTGGCTAGTTACTTGTAACGTGGAGTCCCTATACACGTCGATCCGGCATGACCACGGGATGACTGCAGCCAGGTATTTATTACAGACTACTAATATTGAAGGACCGTTTATTGAGTTCATACTTTCGTTACTGTATTTTGCATTGACTCACAATTTTTTTGTTTTTAGAGACTGCCCCTTCCTACAGCTCCAGGGTACAGCAATGGTAGTGATCTGTGCTCCCTTGTATGCAAATTTTTTCCTGGGGCTGTGGGAAAGGCAGACTGTCTCTAAACTAGAAGGTTATGAAGCAGTTGTCTTGTGGTCGTGGTATAGCGACGATATACTTTTCATCTGCTCCACGTCGCAGCTGGAAACTTTCCTGCTTTCCCCTGAATGAGGTTAACATCAAACTAACATGGAAATACAGCCAAACTACAGTGGACTTCTTGGATGCCTTGATCACTAGGAATTTGGATGGTACCCTGGGAACAGATATTTTTCATAAAAAAAATCTACAAATAGCATTTTACATGCTTCTTCATCTCACCTACTAAAACTTAAAAATTCATTTCCCATCGGTCAGTTCCTGCACACTAGGCGTATCTGTTCTGATGATACTACCTTTCATGAACAGGCAAAAAACCTTTCCACTTGCTTTAGAGAGAGGGGATATCATGAAAATGATATAAGGAGGGGATTTTTGCATGCCACAGGTTCTGATAGATGTAATGAGATATAGAAATTGGTTGCGCCACGCTGCTTTATGTTTTATATCCACCCTCTGTTAAGTCACCATTACACTCACCTTTTCCTGTTGTGCTGTCCGCACAACAGGGGGGCTCACGTAGTGAGTGCACAGGTTCTCTCTCTGGACGGTGTGGATTTCTTTCCCTTTTTCCTCGGTGTCCGCCTGTGTAATTGCACGTGATCCGTCACGTGTTTTCCTCTCCTCTGTTAGATCCACTTAAGGAAGACGCCCTGAGCATCGAAAAATGTTGTGGGAGAGGACCTAGTGTGATTTGAACAATAAACTTACAGGTAAAATACTTGTTGAAGTGTAGCTGTCTTCATATCCCAGCGCTCACCCAAACATCGCTTTATTCCACAGGTTCTAATAGAGACTCCCTTTTACAAAAACAGTCTAGAAAAAATCGTAGGACCCAAGGGGATAATAAGGCTAGGTTTATCACCACCTTTAATCCTCAATGGTCAACAATACAGGATAGAATCATCAAACACTGGTCAGTCTTATTGACTGACAAGGATCTGCAATGAAATCTTGATTCGAAGCCACGATTTGCGTGGTGTCGATCGCAGACTCTTGGAGACATTTTAACACACAGACATTATGTAGCCCCGAGTAAGCAGATGTTCCTGACCAACAAGGGCCCACCCTGGGGTTCTTATCCCTGTGGCTGCTGCTGTGCCTGTCGGTATATACCAAAAACCAAGACCTTTTTGGACTCCTCGGGTGAACAGGTGTACAAAACTATGCATTACATTTATGTGTAACACAGAGGCAGTGGTTTATCATGCCACTTGCCCCTGTGGACTAATTTATGTTGGATTGTAACAACTTAACCTTTTAAGATCAGAGTTCAAGAATATATCAGGGACGCAGCCTCTTGTGAGGACATTGAAACTTGCTTGCTGTTAATGTCAAAATTCAAGATTCAAGATTCAAAGAAGCTTTATTGGCAAGAGTAAATACAAATTAGTTTTGTCAAAGCAAATGTGCAAAAGGGAATAGGGATATTGACTGTGGGGATGTTGGCTAGGGGATGTAGGGAGGTGGATAGGGGCAGAATCAAGGTGGGGGCTATAGACGTCTATGACATAGGGAAGGTGGATGGGGGGGATGGGGGCAGATCTAGGGTGGGGCTATGTCTAACCTGATACAAGAAGCAATCTGTTTAATACAATTTCATGATTTACTATTGTTCTAACTGTGCTTTGTCAGAAATCACTGTACAGCCATGGATTTATATTTTATTTTATTCTTTCACCATTTCCCATATAGGGATTAGCTGTTACCTGCATAGCATTACATTTTACTATTTATTAGATTTCTGTATTGCTAGTCTTCTATGTCCCTTTGGAAGTACCCTGAGCTGTAGGCTTATTTTCTGCTAAGGGGAAAAAAAAATGTAATTCGTATTTCTTAGCGAGTGTGACACGAGCTTAGTGTAACCGGGAGCGCAAGTGCGGATTGAAGTAAGTGTGTGACTTGTGATTCAGTGAGGAGGTATTTGGTAATCCTGCAACAAATACCTGTGTGAATTGCTGACTGCTTTTTTTACCTTTTTATTTTATTGGGCTTTCTTAACTTTCTTTTCTCTCTACAAGTTTATAGTCTCTTATTTTACTACCTGTAAGTTAAAGGGTTAACTACTTTGCACTTAAAACCTGTGGTGTAGCTGTGGTGTAGCTATACTTACAAGGGGTTAATTAAGGGTGGGGTGCATAATTAAGGGTTTATAAGTAGCAGCTAATTGGGGCTTCAGTGCTTTGGAAGTACACTGAGCTATAGGCTTATTTTCTGCTAAGGGGAAAAAATGTTTAAATCTTATTTCTTAGCGAGTGTGACATGAGCTTAGTGTGACTGGGAGCGCAAGTGCGGACAGAAGTAAGTGTGTGACTTGTGATTTAGTGACTTTGGATTCAGGGAGTTTGGAAGGGAGGACTTACTAAATTGCTGGTTGTGTTTTATTAACACTTTGCATTTCTTTTTACTTATCATTTCTGTCTGGTGCAATCCCCATAAGGAAATGAGCTCCATGATTGATAATGCCATCCAGTGTACATCTTGCCCCATGTATGCAATCAGCCGGTCGAGGGTGCATACTGCTGTGTGAGATGTGAGTATGTTGTGCATTTGGAAGCCCAGATACTGGATCTAAATGAACAACTGGCAACGCTAAGATCCATAGACAATATGGAAAGGAGTCTGCTGCTGACTGAACAGCTGCTCAATGGGATAGATGTGGGGGAGGATGGTAGCATGAAGCTGCAGGACAGTGAGGTAGCTAGCTGGGTGACAGTTAGAAGGCGAGGTAGAGGGAAGAGTGCCAGGGAGGCTAGCCCTGATCTGGCACACCCCAATAAATTTGCTAAGTTGGCAGATGAGGGGGGTGTGAGTTCAGGGATAGCACTGCTGCAGCAGGGCATGACCTCTGAAAGCCATTGGTGTGTCTGCTCCAGTAAGGCGGAAAATAGGAGAGAAGGGCAGGCCAGACAGGTGCTGGTAGTGGGGGACTGAATTATTAGGGCAACAGATAGGGCAATCTGTCACAAAGACAGGGATCATCGAACAGTGTGCTGCCTACCTGGCTCTCGAGTCCGGCACATCGTTGATTGGGTTGACAGATTACTGGGAGGGGCTGGTAAGGACCCAGCGGTCATGGTGCACATTGGCACAAATGACAAAGTTAGAGGTAGGTGGAAGGTCCTTAAAGATGATTTCAGGGAATTAGGCTGCAAGCTTAAGGCAAGGACCTCCAAGGTAGTATTCTCTGAAATACTGCCTGTACCATGTGCCACACCAGATAGGCAACGGGAGATTAGGGAGATAAATAAGTGGCTCAGGAATTGGTGTAGGAAGGAGGGGTTTGGGTTCCTGGAAAACTGGGCCGACTTCTCTGTTGGCTACAGGTTCTATGCTATGGACGGGCTGCACCTCAATGGGGAGGGTGTAGCTGTGCTGGGGGGAGAAAATGGCTAGAAGGTTGGAGGAGTGTTTAAACTAGGGATTGAGGGGGAGGGTATTCATTGCACAGGAGGGGAAGATAGTGTAAATAGTAACCTGGGCACAAGTAATAAAATTGGGGGTGGCATGGGGGGTGGGGTTAGAACAGTCAATATAGTAGGAAGGAATAGAGGTAAAGAGAGATGCATAAAGTGCATGTACACTAATGCCAGAAGCCTCACCAACAAAATGAAATTAGAATTGATTTTGTTGAAAAATAATTATGACATGGTGGGGATATCGGAGACATGGCTGGACGAGAGCCATGACTGGGCTGTTAATTTACAGGGCTATAGTCTGTTCAGAAATGACCGTACAAATAAGCGAGGGGGAGGTGTATGTTTATATGTAAAATCATCCTTAAAACTCATCCTGCGTGATAATATATGTAAATCTAATGGAAATGTAGAGTTTCTGTGGGTGGAGATAAGGGGAGGGGAAAGAATAATAAATTACTAATAGGGGTTTGTTATAAGTCCCCAACAATAATGGAAGTGGAGGAGAATATCCTCATAAAGCAAATAGATGAAGCTGCGACTCAGGGAGGAGTCATTATTATGGGGGACTTCAACTACCCTGAAATACATTGGGGATCAGAAACCTGCAGTTCCAGCAAAGGTAATAGGTTTTTGACAACTATGAGAGACAATTACCTTTTACAACTGGTTCAGGACCCAACAAGAAGGTGGGCACTGTTAGACCTACTATTAACCAACAGGCCAGACCGCATATCAAATATACGGGTTGGAGATCACTTGGGTAATAGTGATCATAAAATAATAAGTTTTCAAATATACTTTAATAATATGTGTAGTTGAGGGGCTTCAAGGACACTAACCTTCAGGAAGGCAAATTTCCAACGGTTGAGAGATGATCTTAGTGTAATAAATTGGGACCATGTCCTAAGACATAACAGAACACAAAGCAAATGGGAGACGTTTATTAGCAACTATGTTACTATGTTACATTTGTGGCGCCCCTGCGACCAGGGTGGCCACATAGGGAACTGCAGCCAGGTAGGAGTAAAGACAGTTTATACACTAAACACCCTCACAGACATCCCACACACCACTAGGAGGCAGCACCCAACCCGGAGCCCGGAACTCTAGGCGGGCAAGGGGTGGTGGGTTTAGAGGACAGTGGGTGGGAAGCATGTAGGTCAGGTGACAGAAGGTACAAATAGAGGAAGAGGAGGAAGGAGTTAGTAGGCCGGAGTAGGCTGAGAAGCAAAGACAGAGACACACGTCCCGGTGGGGTTGGGCTGATGGAGATACAGAATCCACAGCGTCCGAGAAACCATGGAGAGAAAGCTCGTCCAAAGCCAGCATCCCAGGGGAGTGTGAGGACAGAGACCGGACCAGCAGCATTGGGTCCGAGGAACACAGCAGCATCGACCAACTACAGGCGGAGTAATCTTCCCTATTAAAGCTGGAATCACACGGGTTAGAAGGAGCCTGGTAGTGCCTTGCAGGAGAGGGCTATGGCAGGCTAGGCATACAGCAGAGTGTCGGCTCTGACGGCGACCGAAGATTCACCTGGTATCCCCAGATTCACCGACGGGAGCTCCAATTCTAAGTTGGAGTTCCCACACCAAGGATAGGAAGCACAGTAGCAACCACAAGGACCCACAGAGGTCCGAGCTGCCGCTATACTGTCCGGAGACACACAAAGAGAGAGAAACCACAGCCTGGAAAGGACCTAGAAGGAGTGAGGGTGTCTCAGAGTGACAACCTGGCTGCAGTGGGTTTAGCAAAACCAGAGTAAAGTGACTGTAACTTGTGTTAAGAATTGAACTGTACTAAGATCTGCTGTAAACTGCTTGAAGAGAACTGACAAGTAAACTCGGTGGACCCTGCCTGTGTGTCCGTGTTTGATTCCAGGGATTAAGAACTGTTTTCATACCTTTCATTCCTGTCACGAGCAGCCCGACCCGTGGCGGGCTCATCCATCTAGATGCAGCCCATCCATCCTCCTGGCAGAGAAGAGCTGCAGCGGTGGTCCCATCATTGACCACAAAACGTGGGTGGCGTCACGACAAACTGTATCCTTTGTATATAACCTCTTTTACATATGAGAACCCGGGACACGGTCCGGACCAGGACCTCCGTGACATCCCCAGCAGCAACCCGGTCCGGTACCGAGTACCCCGTCCCAGTGGGCTCCACACATTGTTTATATATTATTTTTCATTTGGATTAACTATATAGCACATACTTCTGTGAAAACTGTATATTAGAATTTATTGATTTTTTCAGGTTATGCAGCAGTAAAACTTAATTGTATGTCATTGTCGGTGTGATTGCAAGTTGAGGATTTCTCCCATAGAGTCATGATAAGTCTCGTGGTCACACCTATGTGTGTGCGTTCACCCGCTTTGTAAAGAGGGACCTTGGTTTCCTGGTGGCGGTGATGCTGGGAAAGAGGCTCCGCCTCCTTCCTCGTATTATAGGCTTCGGGGCTCCTTGGTTTCCCGGTCACAGGTAAACTTACACACAACACTTTCCACCCCAGACCTGAAGGAGGAGCTCTACTTGCCGACTTCAGTCAAGGTCCCCTATAAATTCAGGCCCGGGGGCGGAGTTGGACAGTTTAGTACAGAGCAGTACTGAGGAAGACACCTGGTGAACAAAGCCGCGTTAGGCTCATGCCAGAGGGGAAGACTAGCCAGCATGAGGGTCCCAAGAGTGAGGGTCAGAGGCGAAGCGAGTTAGCCAGGGGAAGCAGAGTCGAGCCGGTTCGTCCCAGGAGAGTTACGATGACAGCCCGGACACCGGAGTCTGAGACTGCACGGGTCCCGTCAGCCCAGCAGTAAAGACCAGAGAGCTTCAAGACTCCTGGTGCAGCACTTGAGGCACAGCCACCTAGCAGAGCCCGGGACCGCAGTGGATACAGTGGTGCCCACAGCAGAGCTCTCACAGCCTGCCATGCAAGTGAGGACTACAAGAGAGGGTCAGGGCCTAGCTTCAGACAGCCCAGGACTAAAGCACACACACAGCGTAAAAGGAGGCCTCATAAATCATTGGATGTGGAGATCCTTAACCGCTTCCAGTCCACCCGGACTGTACCCTGGACATCACCTTGAACATCAATATCAGTAAAGGTACGAAAACAACAACCCTGTATGTGTGACTGTTATTGCGGCCCCTGATCCTACTCCCTCCATAGACTGTTCCACAACAGCCATCATCCACTACTGCCTCGGGGAACCCGCACTGCCTACGAGGAGCAAAACCAGCTTGCTGCTTCACCATCACCCCGGAGGTCTGTCCAGCGGCTTTGGTAACATTACCGGAGCAGTAGGTGGCATCACGAAATATTATTTTTACTGACTGCTCTCTTTTTAGCAACCAATAGGGCCACAGCAGAGGCCAAGAGACCCCGTGACATTCCCAGTAAATCAATGCCTGGAATCGGGTATCCCAAGTCCCTGGGGCGGGTCACATGTCACTGGACCTAAAAAAATACACGTTACAGCGTGTCGTTGGGCTTAAAAAATACACGTTACAGCATGTCAAGGACTCACCAACCAACACAAGCACACCTCTAAACCACCTGGGCTAATTTAGGCTTTCTTAAACTGCAGATATCAACGTCAACATGGCTACTCCTAAAAAGTATGCCAATGACAATGAAAGGAAAGCAACAAATGCCCAACGGAAAAGACAACAACGTGCAAACAAGTCTCCCGTAGAATAACAGCATCGCTGTGACAAATACAGTGCGTATAGTATAAGTGTAGGAGTCAAGCGGATGAGATCCCTGATGCAAAAGTCATTAGATTATCACAAGATGCCATTGGGCACTGACAGAGCCGCAAACAAAAGTCTGCAGTCTCAACAGCAATACCATGCTCACAAGATCACTCATCACAACCAGCACACCTCACTGTTGAGTCTACAACTACAAGATGTGTGGGGCTAAGTAACAATGCATTATCCCAATGTAAGCTACGTCAGGAACAATGTCCATTGGCCACAGCAAGGAGGTCACAGTGCACACGCTTACTTCCCGCTGAAGAGGACATACAACTATGTGTGGATAGGAGATTGAAAATGTGCCAGAAATGTGCCTGATCCAGGCAACCCTATGGCTCCAAAACCACAACGTATCAGAATTCTCCATAGCAATTTGGATGCTCTGCTGTATCCTATATTTTTCACTTATGGAGACCAAGGTTGGCATGACAGTCTAAAACAACAGGGAAATAGTGCCTGAAGAATAACCCAACTTCAGTACTATAGCTTCATATAATCGGTCATTAAGAGATTTAATCCACTATCGATGCATACGTCAAAATAGAGGCAAATTATCTACATTACATCAGAATGTATCAGAAAGATTTAAAAGTGGAAGATTTCTGCCTCCTACAAGAACATTTACTAAAAAAATCTATTGAAAAGGGCATTCCAATTTGAAAGACAGTAATTTTGCCATCATCTTTTGAAGGCAGTCCAAGAAACATGCAACAGCGCTACCAGGATGCTATGTGTACAGTAACAAAGTATGCTCGACCAGATCTGTTTGTTACTATGACATGTAATCCCAAGTGGACTGAAATAACAGAAAATTTTGAATTGTGGCAACGTGTGGAGCATAGGGCAGACATGGTGGCACGTGTTTTTAAAATTAAACTTGACTCCCTATTAGCAGACATCAACAATGGCTTATTTGGAGAGGTCACCGGAGCCGTCCATGTGATCGAGTTTCAAAAGCGCACATATTTTAATAATCCTGGAAAGCTATTCAAAAATAAGAACTGAAGAGGATATGGACAACATAGTATGGTCAGAAATTCCCGATGAAACAAAATACCCTCAGCTCCACAACATTGTTATTAAAAACATGATTTATGGTCCCTGTGGAGAAGCTAATCCTAACTCTCCTTGTATGAATAATGGGAAGTGTACCAAAGATTTCCCCAAAAAATATCAAGAATATGCTGTCAAAGAAAAGGACGGCTATCCAAGTTACATGAAAAACATTGGGAGAACATACGACCATCATTCAAAGACAATTGATATTTCATGAGTTGTTCCGTATAACCCATATTTGCTCAAAAAATACAACTGTCACATTAATGTGGAAATTTGTGCATCTATCCAAAGTGTTAAATATTTGTTTAAATATGTATACAAAGGACACAACAAAGCTAATATTTAAATAGCTCTAAGGGCCACGTCACACACACAGATAATTATGCAGATATTGGTCAAAAATCTCTGGTTGCAGTGAAATCATGGACACATAGCTCCATTTTCTGGCCATATACAAATGAACAATGTGTCCATGATTTCACTGCAACCAGAAATTTTTGACCAATATCTGCACAATTATCTGTGTGTGTGACGTGGCCCTTAGAGACATCAAACATGATGAAACAAACCAATTTGTCGATTCAAGCTACATCAATGCACCAGAAGCTTATCCAATACATAAGCAATCTCATGCCATCATTCGCCTAGCAGTACACATGCCTAACTTTCAGCCACTATATTTTCATGAAGGCGATCCCATGGACAACATTCAACAAAAGCTCCATAACAATTCCACACTAATGGCATACTTCAACTTTAATAAGATCGACCTAAATGCACATCAATATTACTACTGAGAAATTCCTGAGTACTATGTTTGGAAACAAGGGACATGGGAACCCAGAAAGCGACAAAGCGTAAAAGTAATTGGAAGAATTTATACAGTTAGTGTGAAAGACCAAGAATGATATTATTTAAGTTTGTTACTATTGCATGTAAAAGGCACAACAAGTTTTGACAGCATTAAATCCGTAAACGGTGTTACACACCAAACATTTAAAGATGCTGCATTAGCACTAGGATTATTAATAGATGACACTGTCTGGAAAAATATTATAATAGATGCCACCATTCTGAACATGCCTACACAACTTCGGGAGATGTTTCCTTACATCTGTGTTTTCGGCCCACCTACTAATCCCCAAATGTTGTGGAATGAGTTTAAGGAACATTTTTTAAAAGACTACTGTCATAGATATCACAATAAAACAGAAAATTGCATCAATTGCGAAGGGTTTGCTATGAAAGATGTGCTAGATGTGCTGCTAATCCATGGGAAGTCTATTGGTGATTTCAATGTACTATGAACAGAAAACAAAAAAAGTCAACCTCAAGACGACTACGATAAGGAATATGAGTTAACAAGGGCTGCAGAGATGAAAAAAACTCTCAATCAGGACCAACGTTTTCCCTATGAGGCCATAGTTCAAGCTTTACAAGACACCACATTAACACCTAAGTGCTTCTATATTGATGACCCTGGTGGCAGTGGAAAACCTATCTATACCATCTACTCATGCATTATGTACGAGGACAAGGAGACATTGTCTCACCTGCAGCCACAACAGGAATAGTGGCAAACTTGCTACGAGGAGGACGAACAACGTACTCTCTCTACGGCACACCAATTCCTATCACTAAAACGTCTGTTTCCAGGATTAAAAGTGATACCAATGCTGCCAAAAAGTTACAACATACTAAACTTTTTATCATTGATGAGTGCACAATGGCACAAAACCACGCTTTGAATGTCATTGCTAGACTTCTACGTGATGTCATGACAACACATGTTGCTGACAAAAATCAAGTACCCTTTGGAGGTAAAGTTTTTGTTCTTGGAGGAGACTTCAGAGAATGCCTTCCTGTACTTGCTAATGCCACAAGAAAAGAAATTCTAGATTGCTGTGTTAAATATTCAAAACAATGAAAAAACTTTACAAGACTGCCGCTACTGAATAAAATGCGGTCCAGTGATCTTGAATACAACAGTTGGTTGCTTAAACTTGGAAACGGTGAGCTGTCAAATGAACACAACCTTGGAGATGATGTCATAGAAATTCCTCCTGACATGTTGTCCACTGGCTGTTTAGTGACTGACATCTTTGGACAAAACATGACCATAAATGTCAATGACAAAGAAAGTGCTAACACTGCAGCATCTCATGCAATACTCTGTCCAAAAAATGGAGATGTACACCTTCTCAACTCTCAAATAATGGATAGAATAAGTGGTGAGTACATTTTATATGCAAGCGACAATTCTGTGGATGCTGTTGAAGCTGATGAACATGAACAATAACCAGTAGAATTTTTAAATTCACTGACACCATCGGAAATGCCACCACATCGGCTCCAACGTAAAATTGGCACCATTGTCATGCTACTGCAAAACCTTAAAACCAACAAAGGTCTGTGCAATGGAACTTGGCTGATCATAAAGGCTAAAGTGATTAATGGATCAGCTGAAGGGGACATTGTATTTATTCCACGTATAGATTTGTGTCCGTCTGAGACTGGGTTACCCTTTAAATTAAGAAGACGACAGTTTCCAGTCAAACCTGCATTCGCCATGACTATTAACAAGTACCAAGGACAGACCCTAAATCGAGTGGGTATTTATTTACCTGAACCAGCCTTTGGATATGGGCAGCTATATGTTGCTTTCTCCAGAGTGAAGCAATGCTTCCATGTGAAAGTGAGAGCTATTAATACACCGCTTTAAGGAAAGTTGTGTTATGTAACAGTGATAACATTTATACAAGGAATGTTGTTTATAAAAATCTTTTACATTAATCCACTTCATTTGTAATATGATTAATAGATATATGATTTAGAGGTAGATGATAGATAAATATCACATAAGGTACCTTTACACGCCGCTACAGAAGGTTAGAAACAACCGGGTGTCTCACGTGCACGAGCACGCACCAACGGTTGCAAACGGTACCCGATACCGCCTTTACACGCCGCTACAAGGTGCTCTACAGAAGGTTTAATCTATCCCTGGAGGCACCGCCGGGTGCCACAAGTTACCTTCTGTAGAGCACCGTCCCTCATTTACACGCCGCTATAGAAGGTAATATGGGAGGACCTGGTGCAGCAGGGACAACACATAGGCGTGCCAGAATTGTGGATTACGAGACGCTCGTATGATGATTGGACAATGCAATAGTATCATGATTGGCCAGCCAGTGCAGGAAGGCTGGCTAATACATGATGCTATTGCAATTGTGTAGTGTGACTGGTCAGCTCCTTAAATATGCCGCCCTATGCAGCGACAACCAATTGTAACGCAGGAGCTTCCACCAATGATCGCTGAAGGGGGGCGTTTTCCCGGAGGCTGTGTCACGCCCCAGGGAGTTAACTAGGTGGCGAAAAAACCTTACCGTACCGTATTTAGTAGCCGCTACCATCGGGTTGAAATCAACCTGTTTTAGAGCACTGCTCTGAAACAGGTGCCGAAAGTGACGGGTGGCAACAAGCTAGTTTACACGCCGCTACCTCGGGTTGATTTGACGGTGCAAGATACATTTGTCTCCGAAACCCGGTTGTTTTCAACATTCTGTAGCGGCGTGTACAGGTACCTATAGATATACATACATAGTATTATAAATATATAGATATTTAAAATATAAATAACATCACATAGACATAGATAGATGGATAGATATATGCACATAGACATAGGTTGATGATAGCTATGAGACATAGATTGTGTGATATATCTAATATATAAAAGCCGAAGGCCACTTCCGGAAAACCCAAAGAGTACTTCCGTGATGGCCTCCGGACCCATGCTGCTGACGCCACCACTGCGGGGTTCCCCGGCTACAGGGAGCGGCGGAGGAGCGTTCCGCTCTTGGAAGTTCCGTCTGCCCTCCAGCCAGTACCGTAGCTAGCGGGGGGGGCAGGGGGGCCGAGCGCCCCGTGCCACCCGGCATGAGGGGCCCATTGCCCCCACCCCCTGGGGGGCCCCGTGCTGACACCAGCCACCCGCCGCGCACCCGGAGAGGAAGGAGGACGGAACTTCCTGTCCAGCAGCTCTGCCCGCCCCTCCTCTCCTCCTACAGCACACGCACGCCGGCCGCGGTGAGTCTGCACCCCCCCCGGCTCTCACATCTGTCTGACAGCACCCCCCGGTCCTCACATGGGGGTCCTGGGTGCTGATCTTGTCCCAGGGCCCAAAGCACTCCAGCTACGCCTCTGCCCTCCAGCCTCTCCCCCTCCAGCCTCTCCAGCTTCCGCTCTGCCCCTCCAGCCTCTGCCCCTCCAGCCTTTCCAGCTTCCCCTCTGCCCCTCCTGCCTCTGCCCCTCCAGCCTCTGCCCCTGCAGCCTCTCCAGCTTCCACTCTGCCCCTCCAGCCTCTGCCCCTCCAGCCTCTCCAGCTTCCCCTCTGCCCTTCCACCCTCTGCTCCTCCAGCCTCTCCAGCTTCCCCTCTGCCCCTCCAGCCTCTCCCCTCCAGCCTCCGCTCTCCCCTCCAGCCTCTCCCCTCCAGCCTCCGCTCTCCCCTCCAGCCTCCCCTCTCCCCTCCACCCTCCGCTCTCCCCTCCAGCCTCTCCCTCCAGCCTCCTCTATCCCCTCCAGCCTCTCCCCTCCAGCCTCCGCTCTGCCCTCCAGCCTCTGCCCTCCAGCCTCCCTGTCCTCTGCCCTCCAGCCTCCCCTCTCCTCTGCCCTCCAACCTCCCCTGTCCTCTGCCCTCCAGCCTCCCCTGTCCTCTGCCCTCCAGCCTCCCCTCTCCTCTGCCCTCCAACCTCCCCTGTCCTCTGCCCTCCAGCCTCCCCTGTCCTCTGCCCTCCAGCCTCCCCTCTCCTCTGCCCTCCAACCTCCCCTGTCCTCTGCCCTCCAGCCTCCCCTGTCCTCTGCCCTCCAGCCTCCCCTGTCCTCTGCCCTCCAGCCTCCCCTGTCCTCTGCCCTCCAGCCTCCCCTCTCCTCTGCCCTCCAGCCTCCCCTGTCCTCTGCCATCCAGCCTCCCCTGTCCTCTGCCCTCCTCACCCCTCCAGCCTCCGCTCTCCTCACCCCTCCATATGCAATGTATAGTATGTGTATATATACTCACTTCCGTCACTTTGTCCGCACTTCCCTCACTTTGTCCGCACACATACACACACACACACACACACACACTCCGCTATACTTACCACCGGCCCTGCATCAGCCGCCTGGATCCTCAGTCGACATGTCGCCACCCCCGAACTACTGGATCCAATATAGGGTCCAAGAAGTCTCGCCAAACTTCCCGGATGCCATATTGGATCCAGTCGTCCGCGGGCGGCGACATGTCCACTCTGGATACAAGCGGCAGGGAAGACGCTGGGTCCGTGCTAACTATAGCGGAGTGTGTGTATGTGTGTGTGTGTATGTATGTATGTGTGTGCTCACCACTCTGCCCACGCCGCTGTGCTGACCAATCTCACCGCACTCACTGCTAACCACTGAGCCTCCGCACTCACTGCTAACCACTGAGCCACCGCACTCACTGCTAACCACTGAGCCACCGCACTCACTGCTAACCACTGAGCCACTGCACTCACTGCTAACCACTGAGCCACCGCACTCACTGCTAACCACTGAGCCACCGCACTCACTGCTAACCACTGAGCCACCGCACTCACTGCTAACCACTGAGCCACCGCACTCACTGCTAACCACTGAGCCACCGCAATCACTGCTAACCACAG
Organism: Allobates femoralis; assembly: GCA_033576535.1. Lineage (NCBI taxonomy): Eukaryota > Metazoa > Chordata > Amphibia > Anura > Aromobatidae > Allobates > Allobates femoralis. The sequence goes on along the minus strand of JARQOC010000007.1, from coordinate 30,590,266 downwards.
AGCCACCGCACTCACTGCTAACCACAGAGCCACCGCACTCACTGCTAACCACTCAGCCACCGCACTCACTGCTAACCACTGAGCCACCGCACTCACTGCTAACCACTGAGCCACCGCACTCACTGCTAACCACTCAGCCATCTGTATACACACAATTCATTTCACCGCACTCCCTAACTATTAGTAAATAAACTATATATGGATTCTAGACTACCCGATTCCTTAGAATCGGGCCGCCATCTAGTAGATAAATATTTGATATTGTAAGGTGATCACAGGGGAGATATGTGTCATCCAATTTGTAAAATGTGGTGATATAAACCTGGATTTAATGCTCCAGTGTCACAGGTGCTGAGAGACTTAAATTAAGTTTAACAGGGCAGGGTTTTTTGTGAACAGCTAAAGAGATGGGTGGGATGACTGTTCCCACCTCAGGGTGTGGTCCATAGAGATGGATAGATATCAGATACATTGATAGAAAAAATGTGACATACATTGATAGGTACATATGACATACATCGATGATAGACAAACACATAGATAAGAGATAGATAGAAATGACAGGCATACATTAAATATAGATTGAGACACATAGAAAGATGACAGATGATAAAACATAGATGATAGATAGATATAAGATACTGTGTAGTGGAAGAAAAAGATGAAACTCACCAGTTTGCAGCGTTGCTCTGTTTAATAGTAACCTCGGGGTTACATTAGTGCGGGGAGAGGGTGGTGGACGCAAAACGACGGCACCGTTTCACAGTAATTCCGCTTCTACGGGTCTGTGCTTGGCATGTGTCGTCAGTTCCTCCTTCTTAAGAGGAGTAACTATAGACGTCACAGCACTACAAATAATGCAGTTAAAAACACAGCATAGATTGAACGTATCTAAGGGAAATAAATATACATAGTTATCAGCATGATAAAAAAGACTTTGATGTTACAGGACTGTATCATTCTGACTGTTTGCAAATATTCATTAACCCAACTATTACTTATTACATCAATAGCTGTTTTGTTTGAGTGGTAAGTTTGTTTTTTACATACAAAGGTTACTTTTTGGGGGGAACTTCCCAAGCAGTGCTCTGAAATCAGGCGACCGGCGCGAGGTGACTTATCGCCGCCAAATTCCCCAATTACACGCCGCAATTTGGAGGGATTTTGACAGCGATTGTTGCAGGGCGACATATCACCGTCAATATTCCTCGCCGCGGTTGCGGCGTGTAAAGGTACCTTAAGAAGGAGGAACTGACGACACATGCCAAGCACAAACCCGTAGAAGCGGAATCATCCCAAAATGGTGCCGTCGTCTTGCCTCCACCACCCCCTCCCCGCACTTATGTAACCCCCAGGTGACTATTAAACAGAGCAACGCTGCAAACCTGTGAGTGCCATCTTTTTTCTTCCACTACGCTATTATTATAAATGTCAGCACATGGTGGAAAGAGACAGTAGGTGGGTGAGTGCTTGGGGAGGAGAGATTCTCAGTGCTGCAAAGCCTGCTCCCATCGGGTCGTCACCGCCCTCCCGATGTGATAGCATCGGCCCTCCATCTAGTTCTTAGTATAACACAGCTTTTGCATGTCTGTGAAACATTCAGGGAAGGTTGCCGAAGGCAAGGACTTCTGGAAAATGGCACACACTGGGACATGACTGTCAGTGAAGCAGCAGCAAGACAAACCCCTACATGACTTAAACACCTCTTTGCTATTCTTCTAAGAACTATGCTTGTATATATTTGAGTTTCTTTTAATATTTTGTCATACCATGCTTGATGAAGAGACCTGAGATGGCTCGAAAGCTTGCCTTGTAAGATCACTTATTTTATTTTTGTTAGCCATTGTAAGAAAAACTTAGTCAAGACCTGCAGCCCTCTTGTGCCTCCTTATCCTGCTGGGCAAACCCGGTATTGCCAGAGTATAAGAAAAGGAGCCCAGCAGCCCTAATTTATGTCATCTACTGTGGCACGTGATGTGACGGGATGTATATATACCACCAGTTCCTGCCAGGAATGTATATATATCTCAATCCAGTCACCCTCAGGCCCACAAAATCACATAAATACAAAAATTATGGTGCCACCACCGATCTCTTTCAGGTGGATCGCTAGCCTGTCTGGTAACAAAAGAGGAACGTATTCAGCTCGTTCATAGAGCATGAAGAACGAAACTAGTAAATTATAAGTTTTACTCCAGAAAATTGGCAGTGTTTATAAAAGATATACAAGATATTACAAAAGAGACAATTTACATATATGCATAAAACAGTTATTAAAATAAAAGGGAATAATTGAGGAATTGCAAAACCTGCACCAGATTCAGTGGGGGATGGGGCGGCTCCCCAGAAATGGTATATGATTCCTCCACGCAGCAATAGTGTGGTGCTGCGTCTGACATCCCAGGGTGAAATGAAGTCAAAATGGACGCTCTGGTTTTATGTAATGGGGCATAAAATCCAGGAACTCCCACTTGTGTTCACCTCCCTGATGGTCTGGTTCTCTGAAACCCACCTCTTTCACAATACTCCAAAAACCTTCATTTTCATATCTTTGGTTGGGCCACTGCCACGTCAAAACCATCAACATCATGTTTTACCTCAGAAATTTACACAAAGATTGGTATCAAATACGGTATATCTATGATGTTGAGATGGTCAGAACCCGTTTCCCAGGTTTCTTATTGTTTCCTCGATATAAAAGATATACCATCATAACTGAAAAAAGGAAAACATCCCAAAAATATGATTTATCAATTTGTCCGTGAACGGGTTTTATGAAATTTGATGTTAAAATACTGAGTTAAGACAAAGGGATATCACAGGAACAAAACCAGATTAGACTAGCTGAATTCTGCTCAGCTCAGAGTCTTATGGCTAGTCGTAAAAATTCCTGACTGGTCGGAAGCAAAGCGGAGATCTATGTATCTTTCCTACGAATTAACAAGGGGCGGGGAATTAAGAACTCTTGTTGTCCTATCAACATTTTAATCAACATTTTAAAACCAGGTATCATAACTACAAGATTATTATCTTATTTCTCCCTTGAGAGCAATCAACATTTTCTTAACTGGCTAACATGGTACGAAAAGTTTTTTCTTCTAACCAAAAGGAGATACCAGAATGTAACGCACATCTATGGAGCTAAAAGATCGTCTGAAGAAACTGGCACAACTGGATAGTAACATCTTTTTTTAACAGATGCAAGAAAAACATTTACTACCCAAAGGACTAAGTTTGAAGAATCCTATTCAGAATACCTACAATACTCATTATACAACACCTCTGCTACAGGACTTCTGAGAGACTACAGAATCACCTTATTCATGTTTTTTACAGCAAGAAGAAATAGGTCCAGATGGAAATTCAAACTCTAAGGAGCACACTTACCAATAACACCAGGGGTGCAATGATCGCAGTCACAGGGGTTGCGGCTCTGATGGGCCCGGACATACAGGGGCCCGCGCTGCCCACCGCCTCCAGTGACCACCGTTCCCTGCGCCGGGCGCCCGCTTCACATGGATGTGCATGCAGCTATGGGTCCCATGTGTCAGAGAGGGGAGGGGTGGAGAGGTGACCCTTCCACTGTGGAATGCATCTAGCAGGCTGGTGCCACCTCCTCGCACCTCCTCCTCCTGAGCCTTCTCTTGAGTTTTTATAAGGAGAATGGAGCAGCGGGGGAACCAGGAGAGGTAAGTACAGATTTTTTTTTGTTTAATAAGTGAATGCATGGTGGCTAGAGGACTATTGGAGGAAGAGGGGGGTGCATGATACTATATAGAGAGTCTATGAGGCTGCACTATATGGAGAGGTATGAGACTGCATATGTAAGGCTGCACTATATGAGACTGCACTATACGGAGAACTATGAGGCTGTATTATGTGGAGAGATATGAGGATGCACTATATGGAGAGTTATGAGGCTGCATTATATGGAGTTATGAGGCTTCACTATATGGAGAGTTATGAGGCTGCACCATATGGAGAACTATGAGGCTGCATATGTAAGGCTGCACTATATAGAGAATTATGAGGCTGTATTATATGGAGAGATATGAGGCTGCACTCTATGGATAATAATGAGGCTGCACTATATGGAGAGTTATGAGGCTGAAATATATGGAAAGGTACGAGGCTGCACAATATGGAAAGTTATGAGGCTGCACTATATAGAGAGTTATGAGGCTGCACTATATGGAGAGCTATAAGGCTGCATATATGAGGCTGCACTATGTAGAGAGATATAAGGCTGCACGATATGGAGAGTTTTGAGGCTGCAGTTCTCCATTCTACTGTATAGAGGGCTATGAGGCTGCATTATATTATATGGAGAGATATGAGGCTGCATTAGACTATATGGAGGAATATGAGGCTAGATTAGACTATATGGAAGGCTATGAGGCTGCATTATACTATATGGAGGGTTGTGAGGCTGCATTATACTATATGGAGGACTATGAGGCTGCATTATACTATATGAAGGGTTGTGAGGCTGCATTATCCTATATGGAGGACTATGAGGCTGCATTATACTATATGGAGGGTTGTGAGGCTGTATTATACTATATGGAGGATTATGCTGCTGCAGTATACTATATGTAGGATAATGGGGGTGCATTATAATAATTGGATGACTATTGGGGCTACCTTATGAATGGGGGACTATGAGCTGCATTATAATACATAGAGGACTTTGGAGGTACATTGTAATATATGGAGGAATATGGGGTTGCATTATAATAATTGGAGGACTATGGTGGTGGGAGGAGTAAGACTACACAGTATATACCAGGATGGGGGACATATATATACTAGGATATGGGAAATATTCCAGTAGGAGGACCATATATTGCAAGATGAGGGACATTATTTCATAATGAAGGTGGAGAGGGGTCAATCGTGATTTTTCAAAATATTTAAGGTGCTGTGCAAATGAATTGGGACAAAGCATATTTTTAAAGTAAAATCGTAAGTTGGTTACCAGTCAGTGATTCAAACCAGTTTTAACTGCTTTGAACAGGTGTGAGTGTACAACCTTGAGTAACAAAATGTGGTTTGACTGGTTTTAGTCAGAAAATACCAGCTAGCTGCCCCCTCAGCTTCAGTTGAGAGCTTGTTTCTGTGAGGAGTGGTTTAGTGTACTTTTTCTCTCAGTATGATTCGTGCCTGTAAAAATGGATGTTACTTCACGGAAGAGGTCTAAAATTATTACTCTTAATGAACACACAAGTCTGACTGTAAGAGAAAGCGCTTCCACCGATGGTATTGGAAAATCTATTGTTTCAAGAATAATTCTCACACACAATGAAAAGGGAAATGTGGAATAAAAAGGAAAACGACACCAAGAATTGATAAAACACTTATCAGAAATAGTAAAATGGATGAAGGATGGGTGAGAAGGCATATGGAAGGATGGGAGAGAAGGCACATAGATGGATGGATGGGGATGGGTGAGAAGGCACATGGATGGATGGATAGATGGGGGATGGGCGAGAAGGCACATGGATGGATGGGGATGGGCAAGAAGGCACATGAATGGATGGATAGAGGGGGATGGGCGAGAAGGCACATGGATGGGGGATGGGTTGTCTGAGAAAGCACATGGATGGATGGGCGATGGGAGAGAAGGCACATAGATGAATGGATGGATGGATGGATGGATGGGGGATGGGTGAGAAGGCACATGGATGGATGGATAGATAGATAAATGGGGGACTGGCGAGAAGGCACATGGATGAATGGATAGATGGGGGATGGGCAAGAAGGCACATGGATGGATGGATGGGGATGGGCAAGAAGGCCCATGAATGGATGGATAGATTAGGGGATGGGCGAGAAGGCACATGGATGGGGGATGGGCGAGAAGGCACATGGATGATGGGAGGATGAGCAAGAAGCACATGGGTGTATGGATGGATGGGGGATAGGCGAGAAGGCACAAGGATAGATGGATGGATGGATGGGGAAGATGGGTGAGAAGGCACATGGATGGATGGATGCATGGATGGATGGATCGATGGATAGGGTGGATGGGTGAGAAGGCACAAGGATGGATGGATGGGGAGAAGGCAAGAAGGCACATGGATGGATGGATGGGGATGGGCCAGAAGGCACATGGATGGATGAGGAGAAGGTACATGGATGAATGGGGGATGGGCGAGAAAGCACATGGATGGATGGATAAGGGGAGAAGGTACATGGTGGATGATGGGAGAAGATACTTGGATGGATGGGGGGATGGATGGGTGATGGGCGAGAAGGCACATGGATGGATAGATAAGGGGAGAAGAAACATGGTGGCTGATGGGAGAAGATACATGCATGAATGGGGGATGGGGAGAAGGTAGATGGATGGATGGGGGACAAGCTTCATGGATGGATGTGGAGAAGCTACATGGATGGATTGGGCGGAAGCTACATGGATGGGGGAGAAGCTATGTGGAACATGGGAGGGGAAAAGCTACGTGGAACATGGGAGGGGAGAGGCCACATAAAACATAGTAGGGGAGAGGCTGCGTGGAACATGGATGAGGGGAGAGACTGCGTTGAACATGGATGAGGGGAGAGGCTGCATGGAACATGGATGATGGGAGAGGCTGCATGGAACATGGATGAGGGGAGAGGCTGCGTGGAACATGGATGAGGGTAAGGATGAGCAACATGGGATTGAGGGGAATGGGAGTTAGGATGAGCTGCATGGAACATGTGGAAGGAGGATAAGCAGTATGGGACATGTGGAGGCAGGATAAGCCATATGTGAGATATGGAGGGGAGGGTGAGCAGCATGGGACATGAGGGGGTGCAGTATGTTGAAGGGTTAGACTGGAAGGGCATGGTATGGAGAATGAGTAGCCTGAGGGGGGCACGGTATAGAGAAGTAACATGGGAAGGGCATGATATGGAGATGGGGTAGCATAGTGGGGCTCAGTATGGAGATTGGGTAGCATGGACAGCACTCAGTAAAAAGACTGGTATGGCTCAGTATGCAGAATGCAAAGCATAAAGGGACTCACTATAGAATAAGACAGTGTGAGGTGGGAAGTGCAGAGAGGGCTGCATTGGAGATCATAGTTCATAAGTGAGGAGGGTGTGGTGGGTATAATTTATTACAGGGAGGATGGTGTGGTGATTTTCATGTATGAGGTGGGGGTGCAGAGGTTATGTTAAATTAGGGACAGTGTAGTTGGAATATTTTATAGGGGAGAATAATGTGGAGGCCACATACTATAAGTGAGACAGTGTAGGGTCATTTGTGCAAGCATGATAGTGAGGGGTAATTATTTATTCAGTGACACAGCATAGGGCTTACTTAAGGTGGTTAATATTTAGTCAGAAACCTTACAATGATACTGCTTTGATATGTTCCACAGAAGACCAGACAAAAGGGTAATCTTGGGAGATGCAGGACAATGTGCTGCTATGATTGATGATATTTGAATGGAGTCTTTAACCCCCTAAATGCCAATTAATCTGCATACACATTTATATAGGGAACGTACTGTTCTGGTGATGTACTGTTCTGATTATGTATTATTGTATTGCTGGTGGTTCTGGTGATATACTAAGGTGGGTTATAGTGATGTATTATTGTATTGATAGGGGTTCTGGTGATGTATTGATTGGTTTTGGTGATGTATTACTGTATTGACAATGGTTCTGGTGATATACTGGCAATGGTTTTGGTGAAGTATTATTGTATTGAAAGTGGTTCTGGTGATATACTGACAGGGGTTCTAGTGATGTGTTGTTGTATTGCTGGTTGTTCTGGTGATGTAATCATGTGGATATTATAATCTTTAACTTAACAGACTTGATCCTAAAACATTATAGGGCAAGTGTGCTTGACTAAAAATACAGCTGAATGTCGGACAAACAATTGACTAAAGCCCTTAAGCACTATAGATAGGTGTCCAATTACTCGGCTGGCAGCGATCTTACTCGGCTCTCCCATATACAGGAGCACTCATTCTGCCAAATCTTCCTGCACACTGTTAACTGTGACCAAGTCTGAGTGTGTTCCATTAATATCCCCCTTTGTTTCCTACCACTGAGCCAGTTCTTAACCCACTTACAAATATTTTCCCCTATCCCCATTGCTCTCATTTTATGTATCAACCTTTTGTGAGGCACCGTATCAAAAGCTTTTGAAAAGTCCATATACACCATGTCCAATTGCATTTCTTTGGTTCAGTCCAGAACTTACCTCTTCATAAAGCTTATCAGATTAGTTTGACAAGAACGGTCCCTCGTAAACCATGTTGATATTGGGTCATGAGGTTATTTTTATTCAGATACTCCAGAATAGCATCTCTTAGAATACCCTCAAGGATTTTACCCACAGTAGAAGTTAAGCTTACTGGTCTATAATTTCAAAGTTCAGTTTTTGTCCCCTTTTTGAATATTGGCACCACATTTGCTATATGCCAGTCCTGTGGTACAGACCCTGTTATTATGGAATCTTTAAAGATTAAAAATAATGATTTATCTATGATGGTACTTAATTCCTGCAGTACTCTGGGGTGTATCCCATCCGGGCCTGGGGATTTGTCAACTTTAGTAATTTTTAGACGGTGCCGTACTTCCTGTTGGGTTAAGCAGGTTACATTTAATGGAGAGTTTTTGTTATCACTGATCATGTTGTCTGTCATGGGATATTCTCGTGTAAATACTGTTGCATAAAAGTCATTTAGCATATTGGCATTTTCCTCATCTTCATCCACCATTTCACCCAGACTATTTTTAAGGGGGCCAACACAATCATTTTTTAGTTTCTTACTATTTATATAGTTAAAGAATATTTTGGGATTTTTTTTATTTTCTCTGGCAATGAGTCTCTCCGTCTCAATCTTTGCTTCATTGATTTGCTTTTTACTGATGTTATATAATTTTTTGTATTTATTTAATGCCTCATCACTACCTACTTGCTTTAATTCCCTAAATGCTTTCTTTTTGTCACTTATTGCGCCCCTTACAGCCTTTTTTAGCCATAGTGGTTTCCTCCTATTTCTAGCATGTTTATTCGGATAGGGTATATATTGTGCACAGGTCCTATTCAGGATGCAAATAAACGTCTCCCATTTGCTTTGTGTACTTTTATGCCTCAGGACATCGTCCCAGTTTATTGCAGTAAGATCATCTCTCATCTGTTGGCAATTTGCCTTCTGAAGTTTAGTGTCCTTGTAGCCCCTCTACTACACATCTTATTAAAGGATACTTGAAAACTTATTATTTTGTGATCACTATTAGTGATGGGCGAATCCTAAATTACTCGGAATCGCTTGACTCTAGCGAGTCCGAGCACAGGACTCGCTACTCGTTGCGAGTCTAGCGAGTCCAATGTTAATGAATGGGGAAGCGAGTAATAGCGAGTAGTGTGAGATTTACAAATCGCAGATGTGTCTTGGAAGCTTCAGCCTGAAGCAATCCTAGTTTTGTCATTTATTTGCATTGGACTCGTTTACTTTGCAACTGTAATCGCTGGGAAACTCGCACAGATAAGAGTCCTGCTTTCTCCTCTGTGCTGGCTGCCAGCTCCAGGGTCCTAGAGCCCGCCTGCTGCCTGATGTAGCAGTGCTGAGATTGTTCTCAGTCTGCTCATTCCCTGTGTACAGACATGAATGTCTGTGCACAGAGATGATGTAGCAGAGCTGAGATTGTTCTCAGTCTGCTTATTCCCTGTGCATAGACATCTATATTTATGCACAGGGGATGTAGCAGAGAGGACATCGCATTTTGGACTGCGTCGGACGGAAGAGGATTTTTTTAATTAAAGATGGAGTCCCTAATGGCTTTTTTTTTTATTTCTAATAAAAAATTTTCTTTGTGTTGTGTTTTTTTTAAAACAATTTAATAGAAATTCATGGCGGTCATGTCTAATATTGGCGTGACCGCCATAAATTTCGGGCTTAGGGCCAGCTGATAATACAAAGCTGGCCCTAACCTCTTTATTACCCAGCGTGCCACCGCTACCAGGGCCGCTGGAAGAGCGGGGTTCAGCGCCAGAGGATGGCGCTTCAATGAACGCGCCATCTTCTGGGGCGGCTGCGGGCTGCAATTTGCAGCGGGGGGTGCCCAGAAAGCTTGGGCATCCCTGCGCTGCGGATTCCAGCCCCCAGCTGCTTAGCTGTACCTGGCTAGACATAGAAATTGCGCGGAGCTCCACGCATTTTTTTTAAATTATTTCATGAAATTCTGAGATTCTGACTCTGAGACTCTGACTCTGAGACTCTGACTCGGAAATTCATGAAATAATAAAAAAAAAATGCTGGGGCTCCGCGCAATTTCTATGTCTAGCCAGGTACAGCTAAGCAGCTGGGGGATGGAATCCGCAGCGCAGGGATGCCCAAGCTTTCTGGGCACCCCCCGCTGCAAATTGCAGCCCGCAGCCGCCCCAGAAGATGGCGCATTCATTGAAGCGCCATCCTCTGGCGCTGAACCCCGCTCTTCCAGCGGCCCTGGTGGCGGTAGCACGTTGGGTAATAAAGGGGTTAATACCAGCTTTGTTATACAAGCTGGTATTAAGCCCGAGATTCTTAATGTCAGGCCACGTTTGACCCAGCCACTAAGAATCTCCAATAAAGGGTTAAAAAAACACAACACAGAGAAAAATTTTTATTTGAAATAAAAGAAAAAGCCATTAGGGACTCCATCTTTAATTAAAAAAATCCTCTTCCGTCCGACGTAGTCCAAAACGCGATGTCCTCTCTGCTACATCCTCTGTGCATAGATAGATGTCTATGCACAGGGAATGAGCAGACTGAGAACAATCTCAGCACTGCTACATCATGTCTGTGAGCAGGCGGGCTCTAGGACCCTGGAGCTGGCAGCCTGCACACAGAGAAGACAGCTGGACTCGGCTCGCAATGTAACAGCAGTTACTTTGCGAGTTTCCCTGCTATCACTGGCACAGTAGCCGAGTCTAATGCAAACAATGGCAATCCTAGTTTTGTCAGCGTTTGACAAAACTAGGATTGATATTGATTTGCATTGGACTCATGCGAGTAATCACTGGGAAACTGGCAGAGTACCAAGTCCTGCGAGTCCCTTACTACTCGCCGAGTAACGAGTCCTAGCGAGTAGATTCGCCCATCCCTAATCACTATTACCCAAGTGACCTCCAACCCGTATATTTGATTTGCGGTCCAGCCTGTTGGTTAATATTAGGTCCAGCAGTGCCCTCCTTCTTGTTGGGTCCTGAACCAGTTGTGAAAGGTAATTGTCTCTCATAATTGTCAAAAACCTATTACCTTTGCTGGAACTGCAGGTTTCTGTTCCACATTGAATTTCAGGATAGTTGAAGTCCCCCATGATAATGACTTCTCCCTGAGTCGCTGCTTCATCTATTTGCTTTATGAGGATATTCTCCTCCACCTCTATTATTGTTGGAGACTTATAACAAACCCCTATCAGTAATTTATTATTTTTCCCACTCCCCTTATCTCCACCCACAGGAACTCTACATTTTCATTAGATTTACATATATTATCACGAAGGATGGGTTTTAAGGATGATTTTACATATAAACACACGCCTCCCCCTTGCTTATTTGTACGGTCATTTCTGAACAGACTATAGCCCTGAAAATTAACAGCCCAGTCATGGCTCTCGTCCAGCCATGTCTCCGATATCCCCACCATGTCATAATCATTTTCCAACAAAATTAATTCTAATTCCTCCATTTTGTTGGTGAGGCTTCTGGCATTAGTATACATGCACTTTATGCATCTCTCTTTACCTCTATTTCTTCCTACAAAATTGACTGTTCTAACCCCACCCCCCATGTCACCCCCAATTTAATTACTTTTGCTCAGGTTACTATTTACACTATCTTCCCCTCCTGTACAATGAATACCCTCCCCCCCAATCCCTAGTTTAAACACTCCTCCAACCTAGCTATTTTCTTCCCCAGCACAGCTGCACCCTCCCCATTGAGGTGCAGCCCGTCCCTAGCATAGAACCTGTAGCCAACAGAGAAGTCGGCCCAGTTCTCCAGGAACCCAAACCCCTCCTTCCTACACCAATTCCTGAGCCACTTATTTATCTCCCTAATCTCCCTTTGCCTCTCTGGTGTGGCACGTGGTACAGGCAGTATTTCAGAGAATACCACCTTGGATTTCCTTGCCTTAAGCTTGCAGCCTAATTCCCTGAAATCATCTTTCAGGACCTTCCACCTTGAGCAGGTCGCAAAGAATTTTGGTATTTCGCTGGTCCAAAGAAAACTGAGGGTTTTGCAACAGTTATGCGTTTTTTGGGAATAAAATTAGATTCAATAGCTATGGCATGTCGCTTACCTATGCACAAAATTTTGTATTTAACGTTACACGTTCGGATGATGTTGAAAGGAAAGAAAGTGCGTTTGAGTCAGCATCGGTCATTGTTAGGGAAGTTGAATTCGCATGCAGCATTATGCAAATGTTTTGCATTTTTTGTAGGCGTTTAGCAGTGGCCTCTTCGGGAGTCCATAATCCTGCTTATTTTGACTTTCTGCTAGTCATAAAGCAGATCAGAGAATGTGGGCATCTTTTTTTATATCAATTCAATGGCAAATCCATTCTGTATACCCTTGATCTGGAATTATTCATCAATGCTTCGGGAGTGCATGGTTTTAGTTCCTATTTTCAAAGACAGTGCAGTATGCCACTCCTTGTCCGGAACATCTATGGAGTCTGGTCTCTAGGTGTCATTAATTTTTAGAATTTTTTTTATATTGGACTTTAATCACAGACTTTGCGTCTCTGTCTTTTAGAATAGGGGTGGCAACTGAAGCAAGGTGGGGTCTTTTTGAAAGAAGGAGTGAGAGTGCATTGGGTTGGGATATGGGGGATGTTATGGGGCGCATATGAAGCAGTTACATTACTATTCTGGGTTGTATCGCTCAACAGATTTCCTGGTAT
>JARQOC010000007.1:30566661-30577276 GCA_033576535.1 Allobates femoralis | reverse complement strand
GCACTGTGTAACATCTCCTATGCAATCTTGGACAAACTCCAAAAACGTGCGCACTCCGTGAAGTTGTATACAATATCGAAACGATATTGGGATGTTGTAAAGCAGCCATAACACAAGGAAACAGAGGTGCAATTCTGCACTTGTATTAAAATAGCCTGTAAGGTTCCCCAGGCCTTCAAACTGTCATCATGTATTTATTGATCCTTTATATGCTTCCTTAAAAGGTTTTTTTTTCCCTTTAAATTCATTTTTGAAAATGCCTAAAATCAGTTTTAAACCTGGGCTTGCACTTAGCTAATTTTTTTTAAATCAGATACATTTTATTAGAATCAGCAAGGAATAACAAAGACACAATGTCAATTTTTACCCCTTGTATAAACCTCCCAAAAACTGTCCCCCTCCCCACAAAACAACAACCCCCCCCTTTTTACCCTTACCCAGCTAGACAACAATCAATCTATTCCAAATACTAACACGCTCCCATACATTTAGCGTTGACAGTGTTCTCACTAGTATCAAGCTGTACCGTTATATCGTGCTTATCAGTTTATCGTATTAGACTGGCGTCTGCCAGAGACAGCACAATTATTTCCACGGTGCCCTGAGGCGGTCCAGGTATTTAACATTTTTCCTCTTAAAGTAAATTTTTTCTTCCAGTTTAATCACATAAGAGACTTGTCTAAGAAACTCCCGCCTAGAGGGTGTTTCCTCCAAGATCCAATATTTGGCAATGAGTTTCCTGGCTATGTACAGGAGGCGAGCTATGGCTATCTTCCCCATAGAGTCTACCTCTATTTCCTCCACATACCCAAGTATGCAGACCACTGGGTCTCGCGGAATCGACACAGTGATATTTCCCTTCTATTAGGTGAGGATTACAATCCAGAAGGATGCGAGGCGTGGACACTCCCAGATCATGTGCAGGATGCCCGCACCTTCTAGACTACATCTCGGACATTCCGAGTCTGACCGCAAGCCCAATCCTGTGCATAAGACTGGGAACCGGTATGCCTGTGAACAAGCAAGAGCTGGGACATTCTACCTGGTTCACTTAACGATAATTTGGGGATGTACTCCAAAATTGTGTTCCATTTATCCTCAGACAGAACTCCTACATCCCTTTCCCACCTCACCTTCGTTTTCACAGGATGTTTCAGAAGGAACATATGCAATAGGTCAGCATAGATCGAGGAAATTCACCCCTTCGATCTTCCAGACATTCAAATGTAGTTCAGTACAATATCGGTCAGTATGCACAAATTCCTTACTTTACTCTGTTTATGATATGCATGTTTAACCTGTGCATACTGAAAGCCATGCCTATCCGTCAGACTGAATTCTGACTTCAAGGATTCAAATGGATTTGAGGCCATGTCGGTCGATCACCTGATGTAAGCATACTATCCCTCTGCAAGTCCATTCCCTCAATTCTCCCATTTTATAGAATTCCCCAAGATGCATATTATTCTAGATTGGGGTATACACCGTCGCCCCGTTGACTCCCCTGAGAGTTTTCACCTTCGTCCACAGTTGTGCACAGGTCAAGCGTCGGACACCTCCTACCGGCCCTCCCAAACAGACCCATCTCTAACCCCTGTACCAACGGGCGCCTATTAATGTAATTTTCCAGTATAGCCTGAAGCGAGCCTTCTCTCGCCCCGTCCACCCATCCCCTAAGATGTTGGGACTGAGCAGCTAGGAAATAAATTAGTTGATGACTAGTCATGGGGGCATTGCTTTCCAAAGTCTAATGATCAATCTAGCCATTTTATCACACCACTGTGACATGGTTTGCAAGAGCCCTGCCTCCCTGGTAATGTGCAATAAGGACCATCTTCTCATTTGGTGTCATATTGATAGATATCTATGGACTATGATTAAAAATAAAAAAGAATAAGGAGCTGTTTAGTGGAATTGATAAGAGACTGTAATCAGCTAATTAACAATGCAATTTTACAGTACAACTTCTGGAAATCACAATGAATAAAAAGTATTGCATTAAAATATTTATTACTGAAGGGGAAGAATCAAGGAAGATGGTGTAAAGGTGAAACAAAAAAGTAAAAAGGGAAAGAAAAAAAGTGTTTTCATCTGTAAGGCGACACTTGGTATTCTTGGCGACTTGCACATATATGTGCACTAACCTTAGTAGCTGTTTAAGCAATGCCTTGATTGTTTCCTACAATGTGATACAGATATGGGTGGGAATAATTACAAGTACTTCTAAACTCTGGATATTTTTTTTGTATCAGTGATTTTACTATGTATTACCACCAATTTATGTGTTTTCTAAATACATATTTTTTATGACGTGTTTGTATGGACTGAATTATGATATTAACCTCAGCATAGCTCCCAACTTTCCCACATTGCCCGGTTTCAGGGCTCAGACTCACTGTCTCACAGGCTTTATGCCTAGTTTTTCTCTCTCCTCTTCATGGGCAGGTGCATAAATTAAATCAGCAATTCTTACCCTAAACTCAAACTCGTGACCCTCATGTTCCTCCAGGGCAAAAGACAGGAGCTCTACAACGATCTATCATCAAGCATGAGACATAGGAGAATTTTTTGTAATCTTGATCTGTGGTGAAGGCAGTGAAGATAGAAGCAGATTATTCATGTATTTAGAGATACATCTGAACACAGCAGTGTTCTCTCTATCCCTGTGTAAGGCTGGCTTCACACTTGCAGATGGATCTGCAGCGTTTTGCAGATGCATCTGCAAGTGTGAGCATGCTGACGCGGCCCTATGTTTATAATAGGCGCACCGGGTCTGAACGCTCTCATTCATTCCTATATGTGTACTGTCAGCAGGCGTATGCCTGCTTACAGATCACACTCTCCCGCCCGCACTGTGGACGCGAGATGTAGCGTCCATGCTGCGGGCGGGAGTGTGTGATCTGTCAGCAGGCATACGCCTGCTGACAGTACACATATAGGAGTGAATGAGAGCTTTCAGACCCGGTGCGCCTATTATAAACATAGGGCCGCGGTCAGCATGCTCACACTTGCAGATGCATCTGCAAAAACGCTGCAGATCCATCTGCAAGTGTGAAGCAGCCTTATAGAGCTGAAGAAAAAAGGTCACATTTTGTCCTTTTAAAGCTTCATAATAAATGTTGCCTGCTGCATCCTGCTAGTCCATTTAAACTTGTGTTGGTTAATGGCTCTTTCTGGTGTGTTTTCTTTTTTTAATTTTTAATTTATGTCCTTTTCTGTGAACTGTTTTAAATGTATTGTAGAGACTTGTAAGCGTAGGGTCCCTTGATAATGGGTTACGAGCTTACGTATTATGGCCAAAATATTGACCAGTACCTCACATTATTATGATTTTATATCATTTTTCATAATTTTTTATTGTACATTTTTCTCATTTTTATGCAGGATGCAGCCAAGCCCATTGGGCTATCTTTCCTGTGGGGTGAAC
The DNA here is from genome assembly GCA_033576535.1 of Allobates femoralis. Lineage (NCBI taxonomy): Eukaryota > Metazoa > Chordata > Amphibia > Anura > Aromobatidae > Allobates > Allobates femoralis. Next base: position 30,573,849 of record JARQOC010000007.1, on the reverse strand, counting down.
TTATATAGTGCTGAGCAGCCTGCCTAACCTGCAGATTAACCCTAGCAGGTTAATAACATTTTTTTTTTTACACTTCAAAAAACAGTAAGAAAAAGCAAAGCAAGCTTTCAAGACACTATGGCCTCTTCTTCAGGCTTAATGATGCAACTTCTGGAGAATCACACATATACAGGGTGGGCCATCTATATGGATACACCTAAATAAAATGGGAATGGTTGGTGATATCAACTTCCTGGTTGTGGCACATTAGTATATGGAAGGGGGAAAACTTTTCCAGATGGGTGGTGACCATGGCAGCCATTTTGAAGTCAGCCATTTTGGATCCAACTTTATTTTTTTCAATGGGAAGAAGTTCATGGGACACATCAAACTTATTGAGAATTTCATAAGAAAAACAATGCTGTGCTTGGTTTTAATGTAACTTTATTCTTTCATGAGTTATTTCAAGTTGATATCACCATTCATTCCCATTTTATTTAGGTGTATCCATATAAATGGCCCACCCGGGCAATTGGGCCATTTATATGGATACACCTAGATAAAATGGGAATGAATGGTGATATCAACTTGAAATAACTCATGAAAGAATAAAGTTATGTTAAAACCATTGTTTTTCTTATGAAATTTTCAATAGGTTTGATGTGTCACATGACCCTCTTCCCATTAAAAAAAATAAAGTTGGATCCAAAATGGCTGACTTCAAAATGGCTGCCATGGTCACCACCCATCTGGAAAAGTTTTTCCCCTCCCATATAGTGTGCCACAAACAGGAAGTTGATATCACCAACCATCCCCATTTTATTTAGGTGTATCCATATAGATGACCCACCCTGTATATACAAATGTAGGGTGGGATAATGCAATACATAACACAGGTGATGTGAAGCATGTAGTGGTCAGTTGGGAGGGGGAAGTAGCAGCTGGGGAAGTAATATCATAGATAAAAGGAATGGACAGTTTAATAGTCCTTTGATTAGTGGTTGGTTCAAGAACAGGAAAAACAGGAAGGAACAGACAGTTTTATAGTCCTTTGATTAGTGGTTGGTCCAAGAACAGGAATGAGAGAGGGATGAAATGGTTGAGATGACAGTTCATGTAAGAAGTGTCAGAGTTTTATCATTCTCTAAGTGGGGTCTGTTCAAAGATATGATACCCCCAAATGCCTTTTCAATTGATGTAAAGAGACATGAATCCATGTGAAAAGTTAATTCTCTCTCTGAGATTTGAAGTTAGTTTTTAAAATGAGCTGCCTCATATCTGTTATACTGTAGTCAGAGCTACAAAATTGCTTGGCTACAGCTAGGTCCATATGTCTTTCTTCTATTGTGTGGCGATGAGAATTCATTCTTGTTCTGAATGGTGCTGAACCACTTCACAGGGGACAGCTCCCTGGTGCTGAAGTTCAGCGTAGCTCACGCTGAATTTCAGTAGCTGGTGTATGGCTCCCGGATCTTCCCGGATCGGGGCAATCCGACGCCATAGAGTCCCATGTTAGGGAGCGCCGGATTGCTAAGGATCCAGGAGTATCAAATTTGGGCTGATTTTTCGGCCCGGACACAAAAATGCTACAAGCAGCATTTTTGTGTCCGGGAGAAAAATCTGACTACACCCGGATCCTCCCAGACAGATGGAAACTGGATGGCAGATAGCTGCCATCTGGCTCCATCCAGTCCCATAAGACAGTATTATGGCAAAATCGGGTCTGGGGCTGTCAGGTTCACCCCGGACAGCCCCGGACCTGATTGTCCCGTGGTGTGTAGGGGGCCTCAGGCTGGTTTCACACCGCAGTTTTTTACCCTGGTCAGGTTCCATCCTGTTTGTGTGCTGAAACCAGGAGTGGCTGGTTTCACACTGCAGTTTTTTTCCTGATCAGGTTCCATCCGGTTTGTGTGCCAAAACCAGGAGTGACTCCAAAACCCAGAACAGGTGTCAATCTTTCAATTATATTTTTTCTCTACAAGTTCCTCTCCTGGTTTTGGCACACAAACTGGATGGAACCTGATCAGTGAAAAAATTGGAGTGTGAAACCAGCCTTACTAAACTATGCTCCATCAGTCCACATGTTGTGTATGTTATTGCAGCTGAATGGCATCTTGCTGGGACATTCATAAAAAAAAAACATTCATTATATTTTTTATTATCCATGTCGTAACATAAAAGCATAAACGTGATACTGGTTGTAAGCCTTTTTTGTGATCCTTATTCCTTACATATATTTTTCCCATTATTGTAAGGAGCTGTCAGACAGGTCCAGGTGTGTCTCTACCTTGCTTTTCTTTCCAACATCTAACACACCCACTTTTATGACAGAAACCTCTTGTGGGTTTATAGATTGCTAGAAGACACTAGTTAAGCAGACCGCTGGAGTGGAGCGCTTGCAAGGTATGTGATGGTAACCTGACTGAATTAGAGAAGCACTGGTTAGCTACCACCGGGCTGCTATTAAGTGATTGATAACACAAAGTATAAGTTCATTTATGTTATTGTATTTTCTTTGTGACCATTCATTATGTAATTTTATTATTAGTAGGTTATGGACATTATTAATCTTCCTGTAGTGCTCTCATGTCTTCTGATCAAACTGCTTTTTAAAATGTTATTTATTAGACATGTTAAAAGGGAAGAAGAGAAATCACTCATTTCACTTTCTGTTAATTTGGGATTTTCTGGAGAAAATCGATCATAATGGCAATTAGCGTCAATGCCGGTGGCTCAAATGGTCACAAGGTTAATAGCGTAAAAGGCACTATAAATATCTCTGTGAAGTTGTACTGTTGACACATAAATTTAATAATTTGTAGGACGATGCAAAAAACAGCACTCAACAATTAGTACAGAATATTACAGTCCATGGCATAGGGCATTCCCTAAAATAAGATAAAAATAGAAAAAAAGAATAGCAGTAAACATGCTTGTGAAAGTCGGTTAAGCTGCCCAAACATCGCCACATGGGACAATAAAAGTACACTTATTTTACATCATAATATGGAGTGCTGCCTAAATTGTTCTTTTTATATAAAATGAGATATAGCTACTTGTAGATACCTAATAAAAAAACATTTAAAAATTAATATAAATGAAAAAGTGGAGTATCTATTATGTATTTCTACTTCAAAATTCCATGTGTAAAATGGCATAATTCTAGTGAACTTGTAGAAGTAACTGTTAGCTCTATAAATATCTGTTACATTTAAATTTTAAATGATTGAAGAATCTCTGTGCTGTGCCAGTATTTTCTCCTTAAAATTAGATTTAGTGATCAGTTTGCTTTGGAGGATTTGCTGTTGGAGCACAGAAATTACTTAAGAGAAGCACTGATTACCAAGAGTGGTGACTGTCAGGAAAAGATGAATTCTTTTCAATATTTTAAAAAGACAGCCAGAGCTGACGTACCTCTCCACCCCTGTTCGTTCGTAAGGTAGCTGCTGAGAACGTCTTCGTGCTTCCCCCAACCAAGTATTTTACGACTAGTCATAAAACTCTGAGCTGAGCAGAATTCAGCTAGTCTAATCTGGTTTTGTCCTTTGTGATATCCCTTTGTCTTAAGTCACCAACTTTTCACGTCAAATTTAATAAGACCCGTTCATGGTACAAATTCATAAATCATATTTTTGGAATGTTTACCTTTTTTCAGTTATGATGGTATATCTTTTATATCTGTGAAACAATCAGAAACCTGGGAAATGAGTTCTGACCTTCCACATATCCCAGATATATCATATTTGATATCAATCTTCGTGTAAATTCACGAGGGTAAACATGATGTACATATCTTGGACGTGGGGCATCCAATCCAACGATATGAAAAATGGAGGTTTTTAAGTCTTGTGCACCTGGGTGGGTTTACAAAACCCAGCCCCCCTTGTGAGGTGAACAAAGTGGGAGTTTTCTGGTTTATGTCTCATTACATAAAACCAAAGCATCCATTTTGGGCTCATTCCACCCTGGGACGTCAGACGCAGCACGACACTGCATGGAGGAATCACACACCATTTCTGGGGAGCCGTCCCCCCCACTGAATCTGAGTTGTCACTGCGTGGCACAGGATTTAGTATTTCTTATTTTAATTCCTTTTATTTTAATAACTGTTTTATGCATATGTGTAAAATGTCTCTTTTATAATATATTGTATATCTTTTCATAAACACTGCCAACTTATTGGATTGAAGAAAACAGGGGTTTGCGCCAAACTGCTATATTTGTGAATGGGGATCGGTGATATGACCCCCGTGCTCACCTTATTTAGTTGTGCCGACTGCACAACTAGTTTGTGGGCTGAGTTGTGACCCCGTGGGATCTCCACACCGTCCGGGGCCTTGGAGAGGCAAGTTTGTGTGATCCTCTGGTGCACAGACTGCTGATCCAAGTGATCCTCTGAGGGAGTGGTGATTGTTGTACGGCAGGTTCTGGAGGTCAAGCTGCTGGATATCACGCTTCCCAGCGGGAGGTTGAACGTGCGATTTAAACAAAGTGATTCACTTGAGAAAGGCGCAATCAGCGCCGAAACGCGTTGTGGAGACCGGGTACTTGATATTGGTACAATAAATCCGCAAGGTAATTATTCATAGAGCGGTGTTTCTGGCTGTGTCTGTAGCGCTAACACAATATCACATTGTTTAAATCGAACTTATTGGATTGAAACATTATCTATTTACTTAGTTTCGATCTTCCTGTTCTATGACAAGCTGATACGCATCCCCGCTATTACACGTTACCAAAACAGGTTAACGATCCACCTGAAAGAGATCAGTGGTGGCAGCATACTTTTTGTATTCATGTGATATTGTGGGCCTGAGGGTGACTGAATCGAGGTATACGTTCCTGGCAGGAACTGGTGGTATATATACATCCCGTCACAGCACGTGCCACAGTAGAAGACATAAATTAGGGCAGCTGGGCTCCTTTTCTTATTTGCTTGCAATACCGGGTTTGCCCAGCAGGCTAAGAGGGTGTCAGAGAGCTGCAGGTCCTGACTAAGTTTTCATGACAGTGACCAACTAATGATACCAATACAGAATGGCAAAAAGCCAAGCAAAGCACATTTACATACTAGTGCATCTCAATTAATTAGAATATCATCAAAATTCAATGTAATATTGCCATGCTTCAGGGCATTTCAAGAAGCCCTGAAACACGTTGACTAATAAATCAATATTATATTAACCCTTTGATATCGCATGGAATATGGTAGCACAGTTTTTAACCCTTCATCCTCCCTACTTTAATTTTCTGAAATAATGGCCTTTGAGTTTTCATTGGTTGTAAGCCATAATCATCAACATTTTACAGAAATAATACTTGAAATAGATCACTCTATTTGTAATGACTTTATATGTTTCACTTTTTGGATTGAATTACTGAAATAAATTAACATTTTGATGATATTTTAATTCAATGACAGGCATTACTATATCTATTTTTACCCCCTAAGGCACTTTGATTTTCAAGAGACTTGTAAAATTTTGAAGCCTGTGAAAAACCTCATGTGTGGGTTTATATGAAATCTTAATTACAGGACACTTTATTACAGTAATTTCACAATATACCGTATATACTCGTGTATAAGCCGAGTTTTTCAGCCCAAAAATTGAGCTGAAAAGTCTCCCCCTCGGCTTACACACGGGTCAATACGGTGGTGGGGGCTGTGTCCGGGGCTGGGGAGGCTGGAGGAGGCGGGGGGGGGGGGCTGCTGTATGAGGGCCCCGTCACGTGGGGCCGCTCATTATATATGCACTGCTTCCCCCTGTCAATCAGCGGCAGGGGGAAGCAGTGCATATCTGGCCCCCAAATGCTGGCACTCGCCCCCCCCTCTGTTGTAAGGCCCCCGCTGCTTAACTTACCATCCTTGGTCTTCTGCACAGCGCCAGTCCTCGGTGCTCCGTCCTCCATGCTCCCGTCCGTCTGCATCTGGGATCCCCGGCCGTCGCAGTAACGATGACGTCATCGTGCGACGGCCGGGGACCCCGGATGCAGCGAGGACGGGAGCATGGAGGACAGAGCACAGAAGACCGGCGCTGTGCAGAAGACCAGGGATGGTGAGTTAAGCAGCAGGGGGGGCATTACAAGGAGGGGGGGCGACTGCCAGCATTTGGGGGCCTGTATACCCCTGGGGCTGCTATATACCCCTGGGACTGCTGTATACCACTGGGGCTGTTATATACCCCTGGGTCTGCTGTATACCACACCACTGGGGCTGCTATATACCACTGGGGCTGCTATATACACCTGGGGCTGCTATATACCCCTGGGGCTGCTGTATACCACTGGGGCTGCTGTATACCCCTGGGGCTGTTGTATACCCCTGGGGCTGTTGTATACCCCTGGGGCTGCTGTATACCACTGGGGCTGCTATATACCACTGGGGCTGCTATATACCCCTGGGGCTGCTATATACCACTGGGGCTGCTATATACCACTGAGGCTGTTATATACCCCTGGAACTGCTGTATACCACACCACTGGGGCTGCTATATACCACTGGGGCAGCTATATACCACTGGGGCTGCTGTATATACTGCTGGGGCCTGTATATACCACTGGGGAGGCTGCTGTAATACTGATGGGGTCTGTATATATCACTGGAGAGGCTGCTGTATACCACTGGGGCTGCTGTATATAATGCTGGGGCCTGTATACCACTGGGGCTGCTATATACCACTGGGGCTGCTGTATATACTGCTGGGGCCTGTATATACCACAGGGGAGGCTGCTGTAATACTGCTGGGGTCTGTATATACCACTGGGGAGGCTGCTGTATACCACTGGGGCTGCTGTATATACTGCTGGGGCCTGTATACCACTGGGGCTGCTGTATATACTGGTGGGGTCTGTATATACCACTGGGGAGGCTGCTGTATACCACTGGGGCTGCTGTATATACTGCTGGGGCCTGTATATGCCACTGGGGAGGCTGCTGTAATACTGCTGGGGCCTGTATATACCACTGGGGAGGCTGCTGTTATACTGCTGGGGCCTGTATATACCACTGGGGAGGCTGCTGTAATACTGCTGGGGTCTGTATATACCACTGGGGAGGCTGCTGTATACCACTGGGGCTGCTGTATATACTGCTGGGGCCTGTATACCACTGGGGCTTCTGTATATACTGGTGGGGTCTGTATATACCACTGGGGAGGCTGCTGTATACCACTGGGGCTGCTGTATATACTGCTGGGGCCTGTATATGCC
>JARQOC010000007.1:30531143-30544024 GCA_033576535.1 Allobates femoralis | reverse complement strand
GTGTAAAGGTACCTTTATAGTGTTTATAGTTTTAATTTTAATTTCACCAATATAGCTAAAAAAAATCCAAAAAAGGGTTAACTATAACTGGTGTACCGCCTTTTACCTTTTCAGTAACACTGTAATTAGAAGCAAGCGCAGATAGGGTCTTATCATTTTAAACAATTCAGCGGCTTTGAAGCCGTAAGTGTCAACGCTCACCTTGTAAAGTTGTGTGACACACAACCAGTATAATAAGCAAAAAAGTGATCCCTGATGAAGGAGCATAGCAGGCTCTGAAATCTGTTGCATGGATCCAATAAAGGTGTTATAATTTGAAGCCTTCGATTACGTGTTTTCTGTGGCAGCGCAGACCAACAACACATTGTCCCTGGGAACCTTTGCCTTTTACCTTTTATCTTTTACCCTTGCCATTCATAGGGATACCAGCTAGCTGTGAGCCTAATTATAACAGAAAGACTGTTTAATACACCCAATAGGAGGAGCAATCCATGGTGACTCCCCCTAGGCCAGTGATGGCGAACTCCAGGCCTCGAGTGCCACTCACAGTCCTGGTTTTCAGGATTTCCATTGCATTTGACAGTTGGCAATCAAATTACCAACTGTCAAACTCTAAGGAAATCCTGAAAACCTGCACTGTGTGCGCACTCGAGCCTGGAGTTCGCCATCACTGCCTAGGCCTTCTAGCAGCAGCAACCCTACTACATAAATCCCTCCTGACTAGCTCCAGTGTTCAACCATTTTTCATTAAATACCTATTTCTTCTTCAAAATGCAAATACATTTATATAATTTAGACCATGTGATTTCTGAATTTTATTTTTGATATTCTACCTCTCACTGTTAAAATTAACCTACCATTAAAATTATAGACTGCCCATGTCTTTGTCAGTGGGCAAACTTACAAAGTCAGCAAGGGATCAAATAATTATTCCCTTTACTGTATAGAATGCTATTAATTCCACAGGGCTTTACCATACATCAGCAACACTGGTCCCATTGGGCTCACAATCTAAATTGTGGAGAGCCCAGAGCAAACCCACAAAAATCACTCAAAGAACTTAAAAACTCCTTGCAGACGTTATCCTTGGTGGGATGTGAGCTCAGGACCTCAGCGCTGTAAGACTGCACTGAGCCACTATGCCGCTCATTATGAAATATAAACTTTTTTTCCAAAGTTGACTTACAGTTAAAAGTGAATATCCAACCTTAGGGTGCCTTCACATTTGTGTTTGGAGCGCAGCGCACCGAATGCAGCCAAACGCTTGCGCACATGCATTCCTATGTTTAACATGGGAACGCATATGCCTGTGTATGGCTGCGTTTGGCCGCATTTGCGTTCGGATGCACACAATTTGTGCACCCTCCGACCGCACTCCAAACGCATCATGTTGCATTTTTTGTGCGTTCGCGAGCGCTTGTTTTATCTGCAAGCGCCCGCAAGCGCACAAAACATGCATTGAAGTCAATGGTCTCCGCATGACAGCGCAAATCTGTCAGGTGATTTTTGTGTACCATACTAACTATCCTGAAATAGGGCTTGGTAAACCTTTCAGGATATATTAGTTTCATTCCTATACGTGGCCTCATTATGTTGCTATAAGATTTAGAAATTCTATAGTTTTGTGCTAATTAGTCAATACTATGTAAATGTCTCAATTATATTTCCCTCCCTACCCCTCTGTGGGGCGTCAGTGAATGTCTAATAGATGAATACTGACAGTCACCAAAGTGAAAGTAAACTCATAGTTATGAGACCCCTGCATTAGCAACACACTACTAGGGTCCCGTCACACTTGGCGACGTTCCTACGATCCAGACAATGATACAACCTGAATTAATGCAACCCGCATAACTGACACCGCAATTGCCACAGACCCATATATGGGTCCCAGTGTCACATATGCTAAGACTACGGACGGACCGTAATAGTTAAACCACCAACAGAAATCAACGATCAGAAGTCCTTTGATTGCAAGTAAATCATCATTTTATTATCCAATTCAGGTATCAGAGGGTTAAAAAGTGCAAATACAGCAAAGTACAGTCGCGGTCAATTTGGCAGTAAAATTTCATTACATGCACAACTATCTATCTCATATCAATTATATGGGTCTATTATGTCACTTCACAGACACCTAACGTTAACTATGTTTGCACTATATGTGCACATAGATAATTAGCAAATCAGGTTTACTGAGAATTCTTATGTGTAGCTATGTCTCAAAGTTTACCACAATATTCTTACTCCAAGATACAATATGGCACTATGATGTCGTTGTAGACATAAATGCTGGAGTGGTATTTTCCCTTTAAGCTGGGCTTAATCCATCATAAAAAAGTTTTTTTAGGGCTTATGGCTAAAAAAAGTTTTTAGGGCTTTTAGGCTTATAACTTGTATCATAATTACCCACATCATTTTGATCTACTCTATAGGGGAATTTTTTCAATATTCGTCCTAAGACTTCTATTTAGGCCCCAATAGTCTCAGGTTCAGGGGTCATCCTTACATAAGAAACAATCAGTACCTGCTTAATGGCGCTGCCTCAGAGACCCGGCGTCCTCCCCTACAGCCTGTTTTGATTATCTCTTCCTCAGGGCGCCATTAAGCAGGTACTGATTGTATCGACAGTCAGATCTAATCAACAATGCAGCAAAGAACGGTGACCCATATAATGACCTCGGCGGTTATTGGGACCCTGTCACACAGCAACTAGTCTGATGACTCAGACCTACGTGGCTGAGTCCTGAGTTGCCAACGAGGTCATTGTTAAGGCATCAAACACACCGATGCATGCTGCCCAGCAGGAACCCGACGATCAAAAAATGGTCCAGGCCATTCCGAGACGATCGGTGATCTCACAGCAGGGGCGCCGTCGCTGCTACGTGTCAAACATAGCGAATCGCTGGCAAGGTCGCTGTTACATCACAAACCTGTGACGTAACAGTGATCTTGCCATGTGTGACAGGGGCTTTAGTATATTTGGCATTATCTTATCAGATCTGGGCAGCATCATGGAACACATCTCCTGGGGAGAAGGAAGTGAGAAAAGCAGTTTTGATGATTACAGAGCGGACACAGGAAGCAGTGCACAACAATGCCACCTTCCCTGAAAGAATGAGCATCACATCATGAGACACAACACCTCTGTCTGTAAAGCCATGTCTATTGCTGTGCTGCTCACTCCTTCAGGGTGTGATGGCGGAGTATCGTGCAGCTCCAGAGCTGACCAGATCTGGGAAGATAATACCAGACAATTACACTAACAGTGCGCTGCTAATGTAGGGGGTCTAACAGCTACAAATAATTTGGTGCAAACTATCAGTATTCATTTATTAGACAAACACTGATGATGCACAGAGGGCAGGGGAATATGCATGATAAATTTGCATACAATTGACTAGTCAGCACGAAACTATAGCATTTCAAAAGCTTATAGCAACATAATGGGGCCACGTATAAGAAAAAAACCTATACATCCTGAAAGGGCTACCCAAGCCCTATTTCAGGATACTGGTCGTATGGTACACAAAAATCACCTGACAGATTCCCTTTAAAGCGAGAAGCCAACTGTGTAAAATAGCATCTGTTTTGTGTTGCGCAGACTCAGTTCCTTAGCCTGTTCCAAACTCTCTGACACACTCCACGATGTATATATCCAACATGTAGTGTTAAGAGGTCAGTACACCGTGATTTAGACCTAGTTTGAAACATCTTTCTAGTGGTTGGAGCTCCAGTTTTGTGCAGGGAGTTCCAAATCTCTGTTATACAGGTTATGACCACATGTAGGTTCCATTAAGGTGTTTTTAATAACTTACGTATGCAGCATGCTGCGTTTCCCTGTGCGTGGTGAAAATCGCACTCCTGCAGCCCGCTGTGTGGCTGGTATCCATGATACACAGCGGGTTACCAGGGGCCACGTTCCCTGCTCTGCAGCCTGTGTGAAGGCTGCGGAGGGAGAAAAAAATTCTAAGTTCTCTGCAAACAACATAGGGGACTTAGAATTTGGCAAGCGTGACCCTAGCCTAAGACTGAGGGAGAAGATATTGTGAGTTCTTGACCCCCCAATTGACAGATTTATAAATGCTCTGCAATGTTTTTTATTTATTTATTAATTCTTGCAAAATGTGGAGTTCTTTATAATATCCCATAATAATTTTTTACAACTTTCAAAGGTCAGGTGATTTCATGGTCTGTGACATGAAGATGGGACATGGTACAATATCTTGTAGTCGACATTTATATAAATGTCTGTTTTATAATGAAATAAGAGGTATAACATTTTTGGTTAATCGGGCTGGATGTTATTATGAGTACAGTATATACTCGAGTATAAGCCGACTTTTTCAGCCCTTTTCTTTGGCTGAAAAAGTCCCCCTCGGCTTATACTCGAGTCACTAAACTTGAGTCACTTCACCTGCCCTTCATATTGCTCCTCATCCCCCTCAAAGCCCCCCCCTGCCCTCCTCCTGCCACCTCTCAGTATTTGGTGCCCCCGGCCGCCGGTTACTGTCCTCCTGATTCAGGTCTCCCGCACTCCTCGCTCCTGCAGCCCGGATCCCTCCGCTTCTTCCCTCCGTCGTCCTGCGATGGGACAGCCTGGATCCCTCTGCCCTGCTATAGGAGTGCGGCGGCCTGGATCACTCCGCCCTGCTCTGGCGATGTGCGGCTGGATCCCTCCACCGCATCGCTCCGTCCTGCTGTAGCGATGTGGCGGCCGGATCCCTCCGCTGCATCGCTCAGTACACCCCGCAGCCAGCTCCCCACTGCACACACACAAAAAAAGTCCCCTGCGGCCAGACATTGACCTAATGCACAGTGTGGCTGTAGGGGACTTTAGGTGAGGCGCCACTATACTATACTGTACTATGTACTGTAAGTTTATTTAGCATAATAGAGTAGGGAAAGGAAGAATAGTGAGGGAAAGATGAGTAGAGCAGGAGAAAGATAGATTCTCAGGGAAAGTACAGTAGTAATAGAGCAGGGGAAAGAAGACTAGTGAGAGAAAGGAGAAGCAGTGTAGGGTATAGAATTAGCTGGGTGCTTAGGGAAAGATCAATAAAGCAGGGGAAATATGGATTCTGAGGGAAAATACAGTAAGGGTACCGTCCCACGAGGCCATATCGGCGGCGATTTTATAGGCGATGCAGGGGCCTATCGCCGCCGATATGGCCTGTGCGTCGACTAATGTAAATAGGCGATGGCGACACCTTTGAGTGGTCGCCTGATTTCTCAGCAGTGCTCTGAAACCAGGCAAGCACTCTGGGGCGATGTGTACACATCGCCCCATGTAACTGGGGGACAGCGATCTTACAGGCAATGGGAGCCGTAGGCTCCCATGTAACAATCGCCGCTGGGGTTTTTTTTTTACAGCGGCGATGGCGCCTGTAATACCGCCAGTGCGTCGCTGGAGGTATCGCCGCTGCTGCATTTCCCACCCTAGGCTTATACTCGAGTCAATACGTTTTCCCAGTTTTTGGGGGCAAAATTAGGGGCCTCGGCTTATACTCGGGTCGGCTTATACTCGAGTATATACAGTACTTGAAATGCTGATATGACCTTCATGTCCACTTTACACGTCCCAACGTTGGTCCGATATTGGATACAGGAGATATTACACAGCACGATATCGGCAGGCAACGCAACAGCAATATGTACGCCCCCTTGTATGGCCGACCCAGGAACGACCATTTAACATGTGAGAGAATAGGGGAAGTCGTACTACACATCGTTGTTGGGCTTTTACACAACACGATCCGGCCACAACGTCCATCCAATATCGGGCCGTTGGAGAGCAGGCTCATTTGATCCCCGGTATCGTTTTGGCATCGTTCGTGCATTGTATTGGACATTTACACCGTACAACGCATCAACGATATCGGGGCCAACGCACGAACCACGTGACTTTATATCGAAGTTGGACGCCGATATCGGGACATGTAAAGTGGCCATCATAGTGAATATAATTGGAATGGATTGTATAGGACCATCTGTCAGAGACTAAAGGCCACTTTACACACACAGATATCTGTGACCAACTTCTGAACAGATCTCTGGTTGTAGTGAAATCATGGACACATTGCTCCATTTGTACACAGCCACAAAATGGAACAATGTGTCCATGATTTCACTGCAACCAGAGAACTGTTCAGAAGTTGGACACAGATATCTGTGTGTGTAAAGTGGCCTTAAAAGTAGTTTCTTGTCTTTCACATGTTAGCCATAAATTATGCAAATTTTTTTAATTGGTATCAGGATGGGATGACGAGGGTGCAACGTCATTAACATCAACTTCCTACATCTATTTATAGCCTCTCTGCTTTGTATGTCTGTAAACCTTTTGTGGATCTCTGATGAAGAGGTCTGTAGCACCACAAAATGCGTAAGAACAATAAAGGTTTTGCCATTAATATTCCTGCGACTCCTTGGAATCTTTGGATCTATTGAATAAACGGCAGCGCATTTACAACCTCCCTTTCTTCCACTGGCTTAAGGAACCACATGGACAGGCACGGATTGTGCAAATGGATGCCATCTGAGGTTCACGGTCCATTTTTTTAACAGATCCATCATCAATTGCCAGAGATAGGGGTGGGAGGAGCTGTACCTTGCTTCTGAGCATGCTCAGTACAGCAAAACGGATCTGTGTCACAGATCCATTTTATTCATGGATCCATACGGATCGGTCCTCCATATAGCTCCATGTTATTTCATACGGATAGATACGGATCTGTGTCTGTCCGTTTGTGTCCGCTTTTTTCAAGGCAGCCTAAAATCAGAACAGTTTCCAATTCTGGGTGCATTAAAAAAATGGACAAAAACGGATCCGTGAAAAAACAGACTCGCACATATGGCCACTTTAGACCAACATGTGCCCACTGGATTGTATGGTAGACAATAAAGGATCCATGTCTATCTGTTTTAACATGGATAGACACAGATTTAAAATTTGGCAGTGTGAAAGCATCCTTAGGGCCTTTCACACTTGCGGTTTTTTCCTGATTTGGAAGATCAGGAAAAACCTTATTCTCAGGCTGGTTTCACACTACGATTATAGTATTTCCGATGCTGTCTGATAAAAATCGGACAGCATCGGAACGATTTTTGTCCGCATGCAGCCCTATGGGCATCGGACCGAATCGGATGTGCACTAAATGGCATCCGATTTGGTCCGATCCGATTCTGTCCGATTTTTTATCGGTGCAAAAATCGGAGCATGCTCCGATTTTTGCACCGAAAATAAAATCGAACAAACTCGGATCGGACCAAATCGGATGCTATGTAGTGCACATCCGATTTGGTCCAATCAATTTAACATGGGACCTTATGGAGCAGGGTCCAAGGAAACATCGGATGTCTCCTCGGACCCGATTTTACTGTACTGAGCATGCTCAGTACAGTAAAACTGCTCCAAACTGGGAGAGCAGGGGTTAAAAAAAAAAAAAAGCATATGCTCACCTATCCCCGAGGCCCCCGCCGTCTCCCAGTCTCTGGAGAGGTCGTCTTCTTCTGTACAGGACCTGCCAAGATGTCACAGTCACGTGACTGCAGGGGGCCTCGGGGATAGGTGAGCATATACTTTTTTTTTTTCAGGCTACGATTTTATGCTGGAATTGGATGCCTATTTGGCATCCGATTCCAGTCATCAGAAGGGAGCCGATTTTATCGGACAGCATCGGCTCCCTAAAAATCGTAGTCTGAAAGTAGCCTTACAGTATTTTGCCCATTCACTTTAATTTGGTCAGGTAGAATGTTGTTGCTTCATGTTTTCTCCTGAAATCATTAAAGAGAATGGGCAAAAAAAATGAATCCTGTAAGAATCAGGTTTTTTCCTGATCTTCCAAATCAGGAAAAAACCGCAAGTGTGAAAGGGCCCTGCGTTCTTCTGCTGTGGATCCAGTAATTCTATTCTTTGTTCCTTTTGCAGTCATCTTGAATGGCCACCAATTTTTCAGACAACTCTCTGCATATAGTGCTTTAAGCTTGAAATGCAGAAATTTCAATTCTCTGGTGTACACCTTAACAAGGATGGATAGGGAGGGGGGATTTAATGTTTCTCTGAGCTCCTCTGTAGATCCATGAGGATGCACAAGTAGTCTATAGGTACCTTTACATGCCGCAACTACAGTGAATCAACTGCTACGCAATCAGGATTTTCATCACGGTTGCTTTGAAGTTGCGACGAAATTGCGGCGTGTAAATTTTGAACTTGCTCGTGATTTTCGAAGTTGATCCCGGTTGCAGTTTCAGAGCATTGTTCTAAAATCAGAGTCAACCCAGAAGGTGAATTACCCTGGTTATGGTGTGTAAACGGGGTATCTGGCTCGAATCTGCGTCGCCTAGTGATCTCCCAGAGGCGTGCCACAGCGTGCTGGATACCGCGCCCCATCAGCGATGATTGGTGGGGGTACTGTGTTTCTGTTGGATGTCTCTTCACAGGGCACCATATTTAAAGGGCTGTCCACATTCACACTACACAATTGCAATGGCGTCATGTATTAGCCAGCCTTCCTGCGCAGGCTGGCCAATCATGACGCTAATGCGTTGTCTAATCAGCGTGTTTGGGGCGCAGAATACACAACTCTGTCACTCCTATGTTCTTGCGGCACTGAAGATGTACGTCCACATTCCCTTAGTGGTATCGGCGTGTGAAGTGGCGACGGCATTCAACCGGATATTTCCACAAGGATCAGTCTCAACTTGCGTTTGAGCTACGTTCTCTTAGGTTGACGACACAATTGCGGCGTGTACATGCGGCATCGGCGATCGGTATTAGCCGTCAAAAACGTGCACGCGTACGTTCGGTTGATACCGATCGCAGGTGATAGTTGCGGCATGTTAAAAAACCGCATGAGTTTTTTTACTGCACCCAAAAACGCGGCTAGCAGTGTTCTTTTGGATGCTGAATAAAAACACATGCTTTTTTGAAAAACGCAGTGACACTTAAGTGCACCATCCGTTAAAGCATATGTGTTTTTGGACTTCGACAAAAAAAGGGCAAAAATGATCCCAAAAATGGATCCAAGGCAAAAACGGCTGCCATGTGTGACCCTGGCCTATATGAGGTAACACTTAAGGCATCCAATCAGAATCACTTTGTTATTGTGAGAATATTTATTTTCTCATTTAATAGTTAAAGGTAGAAACATTTAAAATAAAACTCATCAGAGAACTGTTATCTAGGAAGCTCCTACATTTTCATTCAACTTTATAATGGGTTGAAGTATAGTATAGTATAGTGAAGCATAGTGGAGTTGAGAATTTCCCATTGCAATTAATCTAAATATATGTTTTATAGTATTTTTATAGTGTAAATACCAATTGTTTATGATAATACACTCTTGTCATCCATGAAACACCCAAATTATATGCCTAGTCTGTCATTAAGTCATTATATTTGCATTTTTGGTGCCCAGATTTTCACAATTGTTGGAGCCACCCTTCCTAATAATGGTGTTGCAATGCACTGTACGTGATGAATGGTATCACATAAGAAATGGCAGTGACTCAAGACAATGACCAACTAAATAATTAATGCTGCCAAACTTTGTTCACATAAAATAATTTGATGCTTGTTAGCAAAAGCCTATCACTTCTTTTGTCTTTTTTATTGAGCCAAACATCAGCAAGTAAAGGTTAGGCTAGGGTCACACTTGGAAGTGCAATTGCGTTGACCGCATCCAGATCTGGATTGCCTTCACACACATTTTTTTTGCAAAAATGTGTTCTGTAAATCGCAATACAGTAACCGGATTGCTCATGATGTGTAATCCGGAGCAATGCGTTACCGTATACTTTGTTCATCCCTGCAGCTGCAGGGATGAACAAAGTGTTAAATGTTATTACAACATTAAATATTAATAGTAGCTATGGGCAAAATGTCTCTAGGAGCTGCCCACCCTCACCAAAAACATGCTGTCCACTCCTGTGGGCATGTGAGGGGTTAATGAGGCAGTTATACTATTGCCGGCTTTTGTTGGCTTTGTACAAATTTCTGAATGAAGCCGCGGCTCCTCACAGTACAGGAGATACTGTGCGTAATGTACGTATAATATCAGCCGCTCTCCTTGGTCCTGTAACCATTAACATTATGGGCAGCGCCCCGCCATAGACCTACTTTACCCCTCTGACCCCTGAGGAAGCCCCCAGTTTAGAGGGGCGACACGCGTTGGGTGAGGGTCCTTTGGTCCTGACTGGCTGCAAATATATACCCCTTAGTGGGCAATGATGGTAATTTTACAGGGCACCTTTGACAACAATGCACATTAGTTGCTTTTTTGCTCCTTCCTTGGTTTCACATGTCTTTTCCAGTTTATTTGATGCATTTTCTGATGTTTGATGACCAGCCTGTCTGTCTTCTAAGATGTATACGAATTTGTAGGGGGTTTACCCACCTGCTTAATTCAGATACAGGCCTGTCTATCAGTGCTATTGATTATATGTCTGCTCTGGAAACAGATTTGTTGTTTTTTTTTTTTTTCTCTGTGATTCCACTGTTCATTATGTCATTTAGTGCATCCTGTTCATTGCAGCCAGTCTTGATGTTAGCAGCTTGTCTGCTCTTTTAATTGTTTTTAAATGTTTGTCATTGCACATGTGTGTACTGTTTTTTCTATGGATAATAAAATTTATTGAGATATATTAATTGGCTTGATCCCGGTCCATTCTACACGCTATCTTTTCCTTCCCTTTGCATAGACCTACTTTAATGTTAATGCTTACAGGACCCTTGACAGCAGCTGATACTATACGTACATTACGTACAGTATCTCCTCTACTGTGAGGAGCCGCGGCTTCATTCACAAATTTGTACAAAGCTGACAAAAATTAACCCCTCACATGCCCACAGGAGTGGACAGCATGTCTCTAGGGAGGGTGGGCACCCCCTAGAGACATGTTGCCCACAGCTACTATTAATATTTCATGTTTTAATAACATTTAACACTTTGTTCATCCCTGCTGCAGCAGGGATGAATAAAGTATACGGTAACCACATTGCTTCGGATTACACATCATGAGCAGTCCGGTTACCGCAATTCAGTTTACAAAACCGCTCCGAAAACTGCAGCCTGCATGATTTTTGCCGCAGGCTGCAGATCCAGATGCGGTAACCAGATTGCATGTAAAGCAATTCGGTTAACATAATGGGCTCCTATGGGGAGCGGTTCCTGATCCGGTTTTGAGCTTTTTTACAACTGAAAACTGGATCAGGATTTCAAAATTCTGCCGCAAGTGTGACCCTAGCCTTACTTAGGCTACATTCACACAAAGTATATTTTGCTGCGTATTGTGCTTTTTCCTGCGATTTTTGCTGTGCTATTTCATGCTGTGTTTTTTGCAGTGAAACGCAGTTCCGGATATGCAGCCCAGCAAAACCTATGGGTTTTGTCAATATCCATTCACACACTGCGTATTTCTGCTTTTTTTTATGCGCGTGCTTTCACTGCAAAAACGCGCGCGCAAAAAGAATAGGTATGTCAATTCTTTCTGCGTATTTTCCCTGTGCTTTCCCATTGCCCACATGATAAAATGGGCTCTGAAAAAGCGCGAGAAAAACGCAGAGAAAAACGCAGAGAAAAATGCAGTGTGTGAAAGGAGCTGTGTTTTTCACAAAATACGCGCGTAAAAAGCACAGCTGCAATAAAAACAAAAAAAATACGCTTTGTGTGAATGTAGCCTTACGCTGGTTTCACACTGCAGTTTTTTCACTGATCAGTGTCCATCCAGTTTGTGTGCCAAAACCAGGAGAGGAACCAGGAGAGGAACTTTCAGAAAAGATTGACACCTGTTCTGAGTTTTGGAGACACTCCTGGTTTTGACACACAAACCTGATCAAACCTGATCAGGGAAAAAAACTGCAGTGTAAAACCAGCCTTACGCTGGCTGCACACTACGGCACAAACCGATCCAGGGCAGTCAGGGATGAACCTGACAGCCCCGGACCAAATCAGCACAAAGAACCGGAGGGCTAATATGCTCTCCTGTCCGGCGTGCAGCTGGACGCAGCTGCCGCAGCTGATAGTTCCGGACCGCGGCTCACGGGGAGCTAGCCGCGTCCTGAAATTACAGCAGCGTGCCACTGCTGGTGTCCGGTTCCCAGATCCTCCTGGGAGTGCCGGATTGCCCCAGATTCGGGAGAATCCAGGATGATTCAATGGTGCATGCTCCGATTTTGTGTCCAGGAGAAAAATCTGATTCCTCCCGGACACATGGAAATCGGATGGCAGCTCTCTGCCATCCGGCTCCCATCCGGCCCCATCCGGCCCCGTAGGATACTATGGAGCCAAAATCCGATACGGGGCTGATCTGATTGTGCCGTGGTGTGACGCCAGCCTTACACATTTTGGTTTTTGCAAAAAAATGCATGGAGTTTAGCCAGCATTAGGAGAGAGACACTACTTTTCTCCTAATGCAGCACTTCTCGCGTGCACAGATTGTGTTTTGTATTGAAGCTCCATTTACTCAATTAAGAATTAGGCTGAATACCTGGAACAGTTAATAGAAAAGTGTTAGGCTGGCTTCACACCACGATTTCTGAGTTTCCGAGTGTGTCAAAGCGGATACACTCGGATCCGATTTTGCCTCCCATGTATTGCTATGAGGCATGGTTTGTGCTCGGATGTGTCCTTTTTGCCATCCAATTTATGCACAATCCGAGCCCCATAGGGATACATGGGAGGCAAAATCACATCTGAGTCTATCCGATTTAACACGGATACACACGGATGCCTCAAAATCGTAATGTGAAGCCGGCCTTACTAATTTATGAAGAAGGATGTCCTATTTTCTAACACTAAACAAAAAGTCAGGACCCAAACTGTATAATTAACTGTATAAAGACACAAGACATTGATATATTGGAGCAAGTCCAGAGATGAGCA